>JAJJWW010006962.1:0-44666 GCA_023531295.1 Papaver armeniacum | reverse complement strand
AAAAAATGTTTTTCATCCATCTATTATTTTTGGGAAGCTAACGGTGTCGTTGATATTCCACCTAGTATATTGTACTCCCTCCGTCCCCGCATATAGGCTATAAGTTGGTTTCTCTTAGAATAAGAAAAACTTTGATTTCCTTCCATATTCATCATCTTTCCTGCCTTACCCTTTGTACAATTTACAGCATTAGAGACATTAACTTAATTGTGGTGATAACTACCTATAATAAATAAGGGTAATTTATGGAAAAACCCATCTTGGAATTGTAAATCATTGCTCTATCTAATGGTACTACAAATTTTTAAAACTCCGCCTATATACTAGAGACTAGAGTGAGTACCTTGTAACAACAAAGTTATCGTATAATGAAGCCTATGTTGAACTTTGTGATAAGTATATTAGGCCACCATATATGGAAAATTTGGGAATATGTCCCGTTTTCACTAATTTGTTTGGGATCTATCCCATAACTGAAAAACTTAAGATATCCGTCTCCAGAGAAACAAGCAAATTAAGTGACTAATATCTCATATGTGTGACCTTGCACTACGCATCAGTGACATTATTACCCTCAACATTTAAATTAATCTGAAGGATGTGCATCCATTCGCTTTCGCTCTTCTGTGTGGAATTGTGAGTTTACATGCGCGGTGTATGTACTAGAATGGTTAAAGTATGATATGAATAAGTGATTTGGATTGCGTCTGGTAGCAACATAATTTATGGTAGAAACGAAGGTAGAGTTTGGGCTTTATTCATGTAGGGGGAAGGGATGGTTTCTAATTGGGAAATAAAGGTTCCGTTAATGGGTGCTATTCGGATATCGAGAGGGATGAATTGAGAGTTGGATTTTGAGCTTAAGATTGATTAGGTTATTGGCGTAGAATTGCTGCGATGTGATTGAGTTAAACATGTAAGAGTCCGGAATTGATCGTATATGTCCTGCTTCGCACTTGTTGAATAGCTTCTATATATGTTTGAATAAATATTCGACGAAGTCATCGTGTCAAAAGCAAAGAACTCACTCAAGAAAAGAACCCGGACCAAGATATCTTAGACGAGGTTGTTGATCTTGAACACTACACCATTTTTAGGAATTAGCAACGGATCCTGGACGTTGCTGACTGGGGTCGCAACGGCAGGTTGACGCTTCAAAACACGGTGTTGCAGCTTTTCGCAACGGCATAAGCTCCGCTAGCATTCTTGGTCAAGAACGGAGATTCGCAACGTATCGTGCCGTTGCGACTTTGTTTATTCGCAACCAAGGTCCGCGTTGCTAAGTCGTTTCTAATTACAGGAATACCCCTACCCGAACTATGGTTCTGGTTCTAATTTATTGGTTCTGGTTCTAATTTAGCAACAGTAACATCGACGTTGCTAAGCTTTTGCAACATGAAAAAAAGGTCGGTCTTCATTGACCTGGTCAAAATCCATTCCCCATATTTACCCCACTCGTAGCTACCCAGCTCCCCATATTCACAGCATTCCACGTATATACAAACTTCTACACTTTCAATTCCACATTTACCATTATGAAAAAGAATTCTTCAATTGAAGTTAACAAGTATGAGTATTTGATACAAACTATGTCATTCATTCAATGGGCATACACATAAACATACTTAGTTCCTAAGTTCAGTCTGTATAAAGTTCTGAAATTCCTAAGTTCTTCTAACTTAAATCTCTATAAGGAGATACTACATTATAACTTACAAATCTTGCAGCTGCTAAGGGACCTAATGGCTGCTGCTTTGCTGCTTTGTTCTTCAACCTTTCTGATCTCACAACAGAGCATCATTCAATTAACTCCGCGAACAAAGCATCACAAATTCTTCTAATCAGATATCCAGTATGCTTATAAAGATTGAGTCGAAGACTAATAGGCTACAAATGAAGAAGATTCCACCATTATTTACTAATCTAAAACAACACTAGTCTGAGACCACAATTTATCTAATTATCAAGTTCAAAATACTAATTTAAAAGTGGCTCTTATGACCTTACATTTCTCCTCTTATCCTAATGCTAAACCGCGCATTTGAGTTCTATGTAAAATGACTAGTCCAACTCGTAAACCGAGATCATCACCGAAACATTGTCTTCAAATTTACACACAACTCCCGGATGGATCATGTCCATCATTTGACACTGACCAACGACTTGAAAATCTAAATCCAAGTCTTGGCCACACATTTTATATTCATTCATTCATTACTATGATACCCAATGTCTCGATCATTGTACATATATGTCTGGTCATTCAAACATGATTAAAAGATGCAATCATTTACTACACTACTTATCATGCCACAACAATTATACTTATCATGCCGAGAAAACAAAACAAATAATTGCTTACACCGTATGAATCCCCTACATCCGTGAGTCGTTGAGCCCACCGTGATGTTTTTCTATAACAGACGTAGCTTGTAAGTGAGTCTGTCGTAGTCGAGCTAGCTCAATTATTCTTGGACTTCGACATGGTCGAGCTAGCTCAAATCCTAAATTACGCTGGATTCTCGTGATATCTTTTTAGGTCCGAACTAGCATCTTGTAAGCATAATACACAAAACTATCCCCTAAAACTGTTCTTGTTTTATTTAGTAAAAACATTCACCAAAATCTTGAGTCTTGACTATACTAAAAACGAAACTAAGAACTGGTGAACTACTATATAATTTAAGATATATGACATACCATCGACTATCTTGGCCTCGATGTTGGAAACATCTTTATCATCATTCACACGATCATAACCATAGCGAAGCTTCCATGAATGAGTCTCGCTCAACCGTAGAGAGTTCACAATCCACCTGAAAAAGCCAAGTAATTTGCTATCAAATTAATTCACACATTCATAATATTGGGCAAAAGTTAGAATGTAACACAGCTCAATTCCCTCGAACTATCTTTACCAATTAACAATCAATGCGTGCTCATTCATAAAGACAATGCGCATTATTAGAAAAGACATACAGCTTAGCGACAGTAAGATGGTACTTGAATGCGAAAGTTAAAGCATCGTTTTTCTTATTTGAAGTGTTTGAATCAAATGAAGATAATAAACATGAGAAGTGTAAGCTACTCGTGTAACTTACAGCCTTATACCCGAAGTTTCTTAAAGATTCCATTTTTCCACTTCACCCAAAACACCAAAGATTAGCCATTCCTATACAAAAACATTCAAATGCATATCAATTTTTAAAGAAGCCTCAAAAACCAATACTCCAACCCTTTGCGTAACTCTAGAAAATCAAGAAGGTGTTCATCACGTACAAACAACAAGAAAATTTGGATCATCAATAATTTTCATGACCTAATTATGCAACATTCGTAAAAAGTATAGTTATTCTTGCCTTGCAAATTTTGCCATAGCCAATGTATAACATGATCGCACCATACCAAACACATGAGTACTACCTCAGGTAGGCGAGTTCAATTTCGTTGAACTGAATTTTCCCCTGCATATTCAAGAGATGTCGCTTGATTGCTTCAGCTTTAGCAAGGCGCATTTCAATTTTAGTTGACATGACTTCATATCTGCACATTTCAGGCTTAATCTGCATGCCAAGAAGTGAAATCAAATTCAAATAAAACTCCAAAACTAACTTCATTCTTTATGCAAGTACGAAATAGCAAAATTCATTCTTTATCAAATAAAACTCCAAAACTAGCAGCAATATACCTTCCCAGTAAGGTCACCAACAACATAGTCCGTAGCAACATAATGAACAGCATAGTACCTCAAAAGTGATTATATAAAAAAAAATTAATATCCATAAGTTTGTACTCAATATGATAAGCATAAGCAAAGGAAGTATACTTACCAGGGTTTGATATTCCCCCGTGGCTACTACCGCTTCAATTTGACTCGCGACTGCAATCACTCACGCAACAAAATACAAATGTAACCCAAACCACAAACATCCATAAAGAAAAACTGATTATATATATTAATACTGCCGGTTCACATAGATACATTATGATTCAAAGTTTTTAAGCACAACTGCCTGAGAGTCTTACTTATGCACAACTGCATAAGAATCTACCTGAGATTCTTCCTTATGCACAACTGCATAAGAATCTACATGCTAGCATGCTAAGCACATGTACAAAAGTGTTCCAAAAAAGCAAAAAAGTGAGCACAACCGCCTCGAGAGTCTTCATTATGCACAATCGCATAAGAATCTACATGTTAGCATGCACATCTACAAAAGTGTGAACATATATAAGAAAAAAAAGATAAAGCCATATATGTTTGTTAATAAAGTGATTATCGAGCATTATATACGATGGTCGAGATATCTCCAAAAAGTAAGTCGACCGCCGACTGTACTAGTCATTTCGATGCACTTCTTTGGATGAAGCACGTACTCCTCCAATTCCAACATCTTGAAAGGTTGAAACAAACGTGTTAGCTTTCAGATCGGTTCATTTGGGAGGAAAATTTTGTCCACCATCACCTTTCCAAGATTAGATGGTACAATACGAAACCAGTGACACATACGTCCCATGGCACCAGTAGCACAACCTACCAACAACAATAACTTCATCATCAAGGTTCAACAATGAACATGGAGGCATTTCGCAAGTTCTGCCATCGATGATCGACTCCGGTGAAGGTGTTTGAGCAGTGAAGGTGTTTGAGCAGTGTAGGTGTTTGAGAAAGTGAATCATTATGAATAGGAGAAGCCGAAGTGACCATGTAGCTTCAACTAAATCCTAGTGGTAGGCTGCCGATGCCCTTAGGTTAACGATGTAAACATTCTCTCAACAAAGAGAGAATGAGCTACAAGTAGCTTTTGCGATTCACCACTAGGACCATTTTTATCATGCTCAATGAGATTCTATCAAAATCGAAATCAGACTTACAAAAATTATTAAGTTCAGACCATACAAACTTATAAAAATCTTTAAGTTCGTAAATTATACAAAATTTCTAAGTTCGGACCATACAACTTATAAAAACTTCTAAGTTAAGAGATTATACAAATTTTCCGTAAGTACACCAATTCAATTCTAACATGTAGCTTCAATCGAATCCTAGTGGTAGGGTTGCCGAATCCCTTAGGTTAACGCATGTAAACATCCTCTCAACAAAGAGAGAATGAGCTACAAGTAGCTTTTGCGATTCACCACTAGGACCATTTTTATCATGCTCAATGAGTTTCTATCAAAATCAAAATCTTACAAAAATTCTTAAGTTCAGTACCATACAACTTATAAAAACTTCTTAGTTAAGAGATTGCACAAAATTTTCGTAAGTACACCAATTCAATTCCAACATGTAGCTTCAATCGAATCCTAGTGGTAGGGTTGCCGAAGCCCTTAGGTTAACGATGTAAACATTCTCTCAACAAAGAGAGAATGAGCTACAAGTAGCTTTTGCGATTCACCACTAGGACCATTTTTATCATGCTCAATGAGATTCTATCATAATCAAAATCAAAACAGTTGGATATACCTTCTTAGTTTTCCTAAACCAATTCTCACCATTCTTCTTCAAACTCTAATGAACCGAACTTCAGTTCTTCAATCTCGACAAACCTAGACATGGAAAAAAACATTAGATTCAGATAAACAACAAACCATAAAATGGAAATTATCTCTTTGAAAATAACCACAACAATTTCATAGTTGATATACCTTTTTAGTTCTTCCCGAACCAACTCGACTCAGCTTCTTGAATCTTGACAAACCCTAACATGGAAAAAACAAAGGGGGTATTAGATTCAGATATACACAACAAACCATAAAATGGAAACGAACCCAAACCCAACATGAAAACTCGAATCGATTCACAAAAGCTTTTGGGAAATCGAAAACCGAAATCAAGCATTAAACCCTAAAAACGAAAACTTAAATGGAACCCTAGGATTCGATAAACTTAAATAAAAATATCTAAATCCTAGAAATGAAATATATGAAACCCTAGAAATCATTGAAAACATAGAAATCGAAATCTAAAACCCTAAAACATCCTCAAAATTTGTACTCGTATACGTATCTACATGATGATGGAGATGGGAGAGGGAGATGGAGAGGGAGATTTAGAGTCAATCTCTCCTGTTTATCGAGATGGAGATGGAGGAGAGGGGGAAAGACAGGGGAAGAGAGCCGAGTCTCTGCTTTGGCTAAGAAAATGAGGATGGGGACCAAACCTAAGGGTGATATACCCTAGACTTGGATTAAGGTGGAAATAAAACCGTAGTCTGACCGAAATTTGATCAAGGCGTGTTTATCACCTCTAGTGTCACGACCAAGCAAGCGGCTCACACGCTTGAACCGAAAGCTGGTTGCACCCGCAACCTCCCCGTGAGGTTACAAAATTCAAACGTACAAACTCGCATAAATATTAGTTGTTGCACTGCAACGGAAAATTCGTGAACCGACACTAAGCCGCGTAATCTTTGTTGCGAAATCTAAAAATGGTGTAGTGGAAGTACTGCTGTCATAAGCTAAAAAGGATCGCGGTGTTAAGCTCAAAATAAGTAAGGACGCTACCGATGAAAAGTGCAAGCTATATGAGGAAGCAAATTAATTTATCCACCTAGAACCCCCTGAAAAAGCAGAGCATTTTAAGCAAAATTGGTCAAAAGACCAAAAGCAAGAATTGGTGAAATAGATTTCAGGTTTGGATACCATTTATATAGCCAAAAACTGGGAATATACCGTTAAATAACTAATTTGGTTATTTCACCCAGAAAATAAAATAATGTTGATTACCTGAAATATCCCTTAAAACTCACCCGTATAAGCAAAAGAATCTTGAAACCCCGAACGAAGTTTTTATCGACCGAAAGTTCTCGCGTTTCTTTTCTTCTACCGATGAGTTTTTTCGTATCTTTTGATGGTGATGAACGATTGTGGAATCGGATTTTAAGATATTAAATTAAGATTAAAAAACTTAGGGTTTTCTTGATGTTGAATTGAATCTGAGTTTGATTTGAGAAATTAAGCGATGGGTTTGTTGTTTCACCAATTCATGAGTTTGAAATGGGTCGCAAGGACCGACAAGGTGTCAAGCAGAATTGAGAAGTTAATGAGATAAAGGTCATGATGGTTGAAGTTCCGATTAACGAGGATTTACAATGAATTCGAAGTTCTAAATTGCATCAGAATGATGGGTTTTGTTTGAATTGCTTTCGGAATGATTTTGGCTGTAATATCCAAGATGGGAAGAAGACAAAGAAGAAAATGAGGAGATCTGTGGTTGCTGTGAATTTAGGGATTGAGCTCGATTTGAGAACAAGAAGAAAATGTAATTGTGGTTTTGAGATTGGTACCGCCAAGCAGTCGATGAATAAAGAAAGCTAGGACTATGCTTTTGATGTCGAGGGATTGAGGAAGACAATGGTCAGGAATGATCAGCAGGAGGAAGATTCAAATTTAATTGTATAAAGATGCCTATACTGCTGGATATTAAGAGTTTCATCCCGCCTATTTTGGATATTAAGAGTTTCATGCCTATACCGTTGGATATTAATTGTGTATTCCCTTCTGGCCATCTCGTTTCATTTTGGAAAAAATGATATTTTTTTGGCCAGATGAAAACTGCTTCATCATTCACACTCGACAAAAATTCTATTTTTTTTCAACCTGCACACTCTTATACAAAAGTTAGGATGTAATCGGTTAATTTGTACATTCCTTCAAAGGCCTTCACCGTAAAATTGAATGTGTTGATTTAGTTTAATTGTACACTAAAACAAGCAGGTACATGCTGGATGTAACCGGTTTCATCCAAGCCTCGTAACATTCTCGACAAAAATTGCGCTTTTATATGCTAGATGTAACCGGGTTTCATCCAAGCCTGGTTACATTCTCAAAAAAATTGTAGCTTTATACAAAGCCAGATGTAACCGGGTTTCATCCAAGCCTCGTTACATTCGACAAAAATTGCAAGTTAGGCATGCTAGATGTAACTCGGTTTCATCCAAGCTCAAGTTATATTCGACAAAAATTGCAGTTTTGTACAGCTAGGTTGTAATCGGGTTTCATCCAAGCTCCGTTACATTCCTCAAAAAAAAAAAAATTTCAACTCCGCAAATTTAATCATTTCCTCGCAATATATTCAAACACATATGCAGAGTATAACCTATACTCGATAAAATCAAGTATAGGATTAACTCCGCAATTAAGATATGATTAATCCCTGATCACAAATGTATGTGAAGACAGAAAGTTCAACAAAACAAAATTACTTGCTAGATAACTCCATTAATAAAAAATTTTCCAACGACCTATTTTGCTAAACAACCTAAATACATCAAACTTTCCAAACTATTCTCACTATTGAGGATTTCATATGCGAGATCCGCTTGCCATCCACATTCACATCATCCATTTCGCCATCCACATTCACATCATCTATATTCCTTTTTGCTTGATTCACCACCCCATGTTCACATCATGCCTATTCTTGGTACTTCTTTCAACACCAACCCTTCTTGATATTGTTTCCTCGTAAAAATTTAAATCAAAACCAAAAATCCTATTTTAAAGTCGATGAAAATCACTTTCATCATATATTTTAAAGATGGATGAAAACTGGTCACAGGGATCGATAAAAAACCAGATACATCCTATATATTAGAGATAGATGAAACCTGGGCTTCTATATCTCATCTTTTGATGATTCAACAATAATGGCATTAACACATATTAACATGGTCTAAGAAACAAAGACGTCACTCATATATAATATGGCATTAACACATATTAATCGGGAAATTCAACCCTAATGAAATCGCCTATCCTAGTGTAAAAACATGGATGAACCATGTACATCATGGGACACCATCATATTCATCTTAGTTTAAAAATACATGAAACCAGCTTTCATCCGAACCAAAACAATTTCAACACAATTTCACTAACCTAAAACAGATGAAACCAGCCATCCAAACCAAAACAAGTTCAATACAATTTTGGGGCTTACCCCAAAACAGATGAAACCAAATTATCCAAACCAAATTCAATCAATTTCACACTAGATTTTACAAAAGTTAAACCTAGATGAAACCCATTTCATCCAAACCAAATTAATCAACTTTAACCTAGATTTTACAGAGTTTAAATCTAGATCTAACCACTTTCATCTAACCAAATTCAATCAATTAAGATAGGTGAAACCAAGTACATCCCCGCTTAGTTAGACGAAATCGTATCCACCCAATTGAGTACATGATGAACCCATTTCCAATACCAATCAAGATAAACATATAAACACGATGAAGTAAACTATTTTCCATGTAATCAAAGACAATTAGGTCCAAGCTTACCAACTGAAAGCATATATTTCAATTAACACAAACCCCCTTTTGGATATTTTAATTCTCAATTGTGAATTTGAGAAATTTAAATTAGGCATCAGAAATTTCTTTATGGACGGTGGTGGTGGTGGCGGCGCTGGTGACGGTGTTGATAAACATGATGTTGTCGAATTTACGTTGGTGTTTTCTCGCAGTAGAGATGGTGGTGGTGGTGTCGATGTTGGTGGTGGAGAAACTTGATGTCCTGGCCGATGGTGGTATTGGTGTTTGGGTAGTGGAGATGGGATTAATGGCGCTGATAACGGAGGTTCAAGAAGATTATGTTGTTGATGGTGGTTCCGGGGATGGTAGACGGAGGAATTTGGTTCTTATTTGGTTTGAGTGAAGATGAAGATGAAAGCGTTGGTGGTTTTGTTGAAGAGAGAAGGAGAACGTTGTTAAGGCTTTGGTGGACGTGGCAGGTAGTTGAGTCCATTTAAGATTCTTTGGACATTTGACCCAGCACGGAAAGTTTACCCGCCCATTTGACCAAGGAAACATACCTTTTGGCTATATAGCCCATTTTCTGGCATTTTTAAGTTGCAAATGTAATATAAATGATAATTTGGACGGATTGATATACATGAGGGAGAACACATCACACGTAAAATGAATCAGATGAAAACTACACAAAATAAAATTCATCTTCATTCATCTACTATTTTCCGGGGTAGCTAGCGGTGTCATTCATGGAGTTAAGCCTTATATCTATGGAGTTAAGCCTATATCAAAAAAATTTATAGGACATAATAACGATTTGTTCATTAAACAATGCTTTCAGTATAGTGATCATCTGGCATAAAAGTGAATGAACAGTGCACATAAAAAGGTGGGGATTATAATTATACATAGATCTTCAAATCGAGAAATTACGGGAGATATTAGAGAAAACCAAAATGATGTCTGCTCACTGGAGTTTTAAGATGTTTGCAAGCCCATGAGGTTTCATAGATTCATATACTTTGGATATCTAGTTTTTCTTACAAGATGAGCCAAATTTTGAAGTTCTTTTTCCTATTTGTTTGTTTTGGTATTTTTATTTTAAATGTATTTTACATTGGCAAGAATCTTATACTCGTGGATCATTTCTGGTGTAGACGGTATGTTTGATGGGAATTTAATGCACATCCTTGTATCAAAACTGAAATGTTTGTAGCTTTTTATTCATGTTCCTGCGTACAAAAAAAGGAATGATATATATGTAATGAAGCAAAAATGTAAAATAATCAATCTTAATTTGTTTCGTCAGAATTGACTTTTTCGAAATAAATAAGATACACAAACAAATATTCAAATCTAGAACACTTTATCTTGTCTCTCAAATAAAAAATTTGGGGTTTTTTCTTCAAAATTCTAAAACGATCCAAAGAATTTTCAAGTTGTGGTTACGAACTTACAATTTTGAATGCCGAGAGAAATGCCCACGAAACCGCAATGGTTTTATTTCTTGCACTGGTTTCAGAAAGATGATAATTGAAGCCACGAATAACTAATGAGAATTGAAGCCACGAATAACTAGCACAAAGACCGCTGCCGATGGAAGGGCCGACGGAAAGAAAATGAAACACCACTTATTGCATAACGCGCTATATATCTTTTTTTGTTGGAATGTTATTTTTTGAGGCATATAAATTGTTTTAGTAGTTGCATAACCAAATTAGTGGCTACATGAATCAAAATACGACCGTATACCTTTCGCTATGCATTTTGGCGGGTTCATAATTCGATATACATTTGTTTTTGTTGGAATGATATTTTTAGGCATATACTACCTCCATTTCGTAAAAGAGATACTTTCAGAGTTTCCATTTTGCCCAAAAATAGGCCAAATTGAAAAAGTGGAAGCATTCGATCACTTTTCCGCAAAACGCAGTCAAATTACCACTTTTACTAAAACGGAAAATTAATTGATGTATAAACCAAAATATGGCCGCATAATGTGTTGTGCATCCTATGTGGCGGTTTGCATAATGGCTACACATTTAATTTTCAAAAATTATGCCTAAAGTGAAAATATCACTTTTCCCAAAACAGAGGTAGCATTGTTTTATTAGTTGCAATGTGAAAATTAGTTGACACATAAACTAAAATAAGGCTACATGATGTGTTGCATCCTATGTAGTGGTTCGCATAATGGCTATGTATTCTATTTTTTTGAAAAATTATGCTTAAATGATAAACACCTCCGAAATTTTCGAAAACCTCGAAATTTAATATTGTTGTTTGTACTCATTGTTTAAATCTCCTTAAAAGTTCTAGATAAAATCAGAAAATTTAAAGGTACGATTTTTAAATATGTTATATCCTAGTTTGCTTGCCATTTATACTCTTTGAAAATAGGGTATATAAATAGTTACAATAATTGACTAAATGAAATGATATTTTGGACTTTTAAGGTCCAGACTATCACCAAATTTTTTCTAAATTTTTTTATCAAATTACGCATTTGCGTTATGCTTTATTTTGTAAAAAAAATGGCCATAAAAGTCACCCCTCTTTCGGGCCCTCCGGCCGGTCGGCTTAATAAGGCTGTAAAATGGACCATTAAATAGAGTAGTCAGTAGAGACTAGTTTTTATATGTGTACGACGTATTCATCAATTTTCATTTCCTGAGGAAAGACATATGCGTGATACCAAACTGGTGAGTTTTATGTTCTGATTATTTACCTATAAACATTTTTTTTTGAAGCAACCTATAAAACATGGCTTGATCCTTTTTTTTAGAAGTTTTACGGTGTTAACTATGCACAAAATTTCTTACTCTATATGGAACTCGCAAAAATGATATATCAAATTAAGAGGTGAGATGGTGGAGGAAATTAACATCGTTAAAGATTTGCTAGTTAATCTGTTGGCGCTCATATGATGATATTACTGCTTCCCCTTGTAGGGTCAGATACTTCACTAACATTGCATCATGTGAACCTTTTACCAGTGATATGGGGGAGATCTGAATGGTTAATTGAGGCAAGACGATGTGGAGTTTGTAAGAACTTTTGTTAGCTTGTTTTATCCGAGAAACATGAAATACAAAGAAATGTGGAATGGTCGTTGTTAATCTTATTTAACTTATATTTTTTTTTTTCTTTTCCTATTTTTTTGGTATTATTTTGAAATCTTTGATTCTAGACTAGTCTGAGCCCAAATTTTAGTTTTCAATAAGGGTTCAGAAGTACTTGCTTGTATTCAAAGCTTTGAAACTTGAAAGCAACCTATCCGTCATAGTTTGCTAATGAAATTGACAAACCAACATTCTAAATGAAAGGTATGCATTTTGAATGTCCAGAAACGAACAGACAATGAAGACTGATGAAGATCCTAGTGATTGGCGTCCTTATGTCACTTTTGCTGATCATTTACGTGAGAAATATGCAAAGAATGCCGGTCTTAAGGGAAACAAAGAGGGAACTTTTGCTGGTCGCCGGGGTCGTTCATTTAAACGCCGTAATATACACGGAAGAAACTCTTTGACGAACAAGCACCATGTGATGAACATGAGTCTATTAGCATCTGACCAGGTTGGTCCAGAAGAAGAAGATCAAGATAAGGAGAAGTAGGTAGATGCTCCTTTGATTCAGTCTTTTCACCTGCAAAAAGATTGAGGAGGTCTTGGGAGTTCAAAACAGGAAAGCAAATCCAAAGATTTTGGGAAAGAGTACAATTAAAATGGAACACTAATGAAGTTACATAAACAATTTCATTTTTATTAGTTCAGAATAACATGACTTTTGATAATCTAAGAAATTTGAGAAAGAAACACATAAAACATACAGCATCTTGATAACCTAGAAGGCTAGAAGCGCCATCATAAAAGCTAAGAACCTCACTTAAGTAATGAGTCGGGTTGCTTAAGCAGCAACGCCTTTGCCCTTCTCATAATATGTTGACTACGCAATGAAAGTCGGGTTTCTGTTTTTTATGATGACAACCACGAGAGAACTAATAAGCATTAACTAAAGCACGAACATGTCTTTTAGCATCTGGTTCCTCCTCGATTTTGCTACACTTTTCTCGGAGTCCGTGATAGTACAAGCCATTCACATCCACGGGTGATGGACCATAATGTGTCAACATCTAAAATCCCAGTCTTAACTAGAGCTTTACCACCCCCCTTGTGTAGCCGCGCACTTGGAAAATTTTGATAGCGTCTTTTAACGCTTCATCAAAGTGGTCACCGTATTTCTTAGTTCTATCCTTCAAGCACCCGTTATTCCACAAGATCTCTTTCACTGTACTAATGTCTTTTCTGGTATCTCCTTTTCTGCTCCCTACCAATGACAGCAACTCCAATGCACGTTGTTCGTCAAGCTCAAAAGAATCTAAACCCATAATTTATTCACTGCTAGTACGCGACTGATGATGATGAACAAAATATATACCTGGATGCAGAAATAAGAAGAAGCGATGATTGCTGGTTGAGTTCTTGAGAACTATCGATGGGTATATATAAGAGTTGAGGGAGGGAGTCCCCATACAACAAGAAATCCAAGTCTTTGCAGGATTATAAAACTTCTTCTGTTCCATGGTTGTACTAGGAAACTGACAGTAAGAACTGAGTATTCTTTGGAAACCGAGACTATTGGTTACACGTGTCTGAAGGATCTGGCTGGGCCAATCTGAGCTTCAAGCAGAAGCCCAATCCCTTCCCATGCATGCGTACACATGGTCCCGTCAGTCCCCTGGTCAGGGACAGACTTACAAGGGGTAATAAGCATGCACAAAAGAAAACTGGGCTGATATCTATCCAAAGACTTAAAAGGCTCAGACAAATAAAGCTCTATATTGAACGGTGAGGAAACCCAAGCTTCCTATTGGTCAAATAGGTCTTTTTGATTTTTGTGAAACGAAATGTTTTTGGTGAGAACACTTGACAATGTACGATTAATTTAAAAAGAATAGAAAAAGATTAAAAAAAGAAACCAAATTCAATATGGAATTCATGAAGTGACAATATTTAGGTGAAAAAACACATGGAAATGTATAATTGGTTTAAAAATGACAAATTTAAAAGGAAAACATAACTTACGGTCTTTGGAATTTTATGGAAGTCCAAATTCAATTTAGAAATCGAAAAATTACTATATTAGGACTATTTTTTCCAAATTAATATATAAAGGGGAAAAATCTACATATTTTCTACGAAAATAATAAATATGTTTGAGGAAAAACAAAGAGAAAACCAAAGGTCAAGAGAGATTCTATTGATGGGGCAAAAATCAGACATATAGCATAGTATGCTTTATATACAAGTAGTAAGAGAACCCTAGATACTATATTGGGCCGCACATACATGGGCTACAAGCCATACAACACTCCCCTCTGTGTGGTAATGACAAAACTTTATACATAGTGCCCACATATAGTGCTTTGAATGTAGTTCTTCAAATGTCGCTTTCCTTGATAACTTGTGCCAAATCAATTTCCTAACTAAAAACTTTGACAAGGAAACCCAAAGGATAAAAACTGGTACAACGTTGCACGGTAGTTTTTCACATGTTAACTTGTACTTTACATGTAGTTCATCACATGCAATACGATCTTCAAAGATCGATGAGTCTAAGTTAATTGCCTCGCAAAACTTCGTCAGAAAACCTCCGAGGGACAAAACCCGAACTAAAGAAAAAGAGTACAATATCAATTAAAATTAGAACATAGCGGATGCGTATACGTTGCCCTCATTAAAACCTTTGACAAGGAAACCCAAAGTGGGATAAAACCTGACGAATGGAGAAGAGTACAACGTGGAAAAATGCAAGTAAAGGTGATCATTGCGATGATCACTTTGCTCCATTGAAGTTAACTAGTTGCTTCACAACTCCTAAGGTAGAAAATCATGTGGGAAAGAAAATAGCCTTAGCCGGGAAATTACATTCCTGTGATTTGTTGTTGTCCCATTAAAAACCTTGCGAGCAACAAAACCCCCCTCGTAGGAAAAAGTAATCTCGGTGAAGGAAAAGAGTTCAACACACCATTAGATGCTCCCATGTCGACAATTTTCATTAGTCTAATGCGCCAAAAGGAGTTTATCACACATTACTTTGGTGACTTGAATGTTTATAAGACTTGTTGTTGATTCCGAAGTTACGTTGCTTAACCGACTATCGCGTTTCATTTCTTTGATTCCGATATTTTCAGCAATATGAACACGATCTTATGTCTTCGCTCAACATACTTAACGCTTTTGGTTGTCTCGGCTAAAAACCTTGTCGAGTAACAAAACCTTTGGGAAAAACTATTCTCGAATCGAAGGGAAAAATAAACACGCTTCACTCAAGTAAAATATGTCGACATCATATCCTTGATCCTTCCCTGATGGCGTATCTCCCCTGATTACTTTCAGAGTTATTCCATACCTCCTTTAGTCATGTACTTTTCAACCGAATATCAAGAATGACTTAGAAAAATAGTCTACCATATCTCCCCGATTCCTTCTGTTAGAAAGAGATTATTGTTTTTCATAATCAATAACCTTTGGATTGCACTTTCGTTAGCATTCCTTTTTATGTCTTTGCAGGGACAATACAAGTTTATGTCAATGGTTACCTTTAAGTACATGATTACATTCACTATACCATTCCAATGACGCTATGCGTTGCGCCCGAGCTATATCTAGCTAACAAGTTCATTGAGGATGTAATATTTGGTCGAGTACATTATGCTAAGTACAATAATGCATCTATCATACTTAGATAAGGAAAGTTCATCTCCCGACCCAACTACGTCATCCTCCTTTAGACGAATTGGTCATTTATGTACATTTGAAACTCAAATAATCATGGGAGTGATAGCAGCATGCACGTCCTTGCTAAATTACCTGACAATGGATATATGCAAACTAGTGGAATAATATACCACAAGATCGGTCTTCTAGTTTTAGAACATAGATAAGATCGAGATTTCCTGTGATTTTCATCTCAAATTCAGTTTTAAATTGCTTGTAATATCTCTTATTCCATTAAGAGTACTTATCATGTCCATACCGAAGACATAGATAGCTATAATTCCAATCAAGAACTTATTTAATACGCATGGAACGAAACCTTACTTGTTTATCCCTTCCCAATCAAATAGTCACTTAGACGGGTATACCACATTCGCTTGATTGTTTAAATCAATAAGTGAGTGTTCCAGTTGTAAATCGCAAACACACTATGTGGTTTAGAGTCATTCGACTTGGGAAGCAAAAGGCCATCATGCACTTTTGAAAATATCTTTGAGTCTAAATCTCCGTGAGATATAACCACATCTACTGTGTTTCAAGTTCTTTTGAAACTACCAAGCAACTAATTAATCGAACATTATGATGTTCAAAAGAGGCGATCCAGTGGGTTTGTGAGAAACCTCGCGCCACAAGGTGATTCTTTATACTTTAAGACCTCATTCTTCTCACTACACTTTGTGAAAAATAATCACATATGTCCCACAGGCTTTTACACTAGGTTGGTTATCACTACCACACCAAATACCCGTATATTTGTCAAAGAACTAAGTTCTACCGGGATTGTGTAGGCCAAATATGCTATTTATTTGAAATTAATCAAAATAAAGCATGGTTCGATCTCATTGTGCCTCTACTGAGCAACTATTTATAGATTATATCATCATTGTGCACGCATGATCCTTCCATTGACTCATATGCGTTCTCATAATCCATCGGATTTCATTGTTCTCTAGAATCATTTAAAATTTTGGAGTCCTCCCATTTGATTCATGTACATATTCGTGAGACAATCGTATGAGATGATTTCTTATGGAGCCACTACCCCTCAACCACACTTCCACCGAGTGTAGTTGCAACACCTTAATCTATGGTGTATATCCCTTATTGAGGATTTGTAACCTTGCAGTAGGTTTGCAACTGTATGTGATCTTATCACTTTAGCACATCGGGCAGTACATTCTGAAATCGATTATTCTTTGTCACTTCACATTTACATTTGTGGAGTACAAGAATCAATATGAGACACAAACAAACACACCACGACAATTCCCCGTCATTTACTTAGAAATACCTTTTTCTTATCTCCCCTAACGACGGGAAGACTGCCTCATTAAAGTGATAACCCACAAATCTACAGAAGAGATCTCCCGCAAAAGTTTTAAATGTGGATAATTGTTGGGAACTCATTTCAACATAACTACTTAACAGCTTTTGAAGACCCATCATAAGTACGATGTGGAATCGTAATGGCACATGTATAGTGCAACCAAAAAATGCGTAAGAACACAAATGTCGTGCTTAAACCGCCACTAACCGGGTACGCAAAAAAAAAGGTTGACTAATATTGGGGTCTAAAACTATTTAAGTAAAGATGCGCGTAATATTGCATATCCCCAAAGCAATAAAAGGTAGGTTAGTACGCATAACCTATTCCTTAGACATCATCCTCGTAATATTTGACTAAGTCTCATGCGAGACCAATGGGTATAAGGTGCTTTGCATTGATCCTATTAAACATGCAATATTCATCAAATCCTTTTGATGTACACTCGCTAGCATTTACAATGGGTGGTGATCCTTACATGTATTTTAAGTACTAGTAGTTTTCCATACGCAAATTTCTTGGAAACTATAACTAGTCCAAAATGTCAAAACATCCACGAGCCATAAGTCACTTTAATGGTCCGTGATTTCCAGTATGGATATTTTTCTAAATATCAAATTGTTTTCCTTGTAATATAGATTTTTTACCATTTGCATCTTAGGATGGACTGATCCTATTTTATCAAGGATTTATAAATGAGTGATATGCTTTCTTATTTGAAAGTTGCAAAGTGTCTTGAGCGCTGGAGCGTGGGGTGGGGGGGTAGGGGGGCATCTAGTACTTTGAAAACACTTATTGAGAGATATGACGTCACTTTGCATTCCGTCAATGTGTTTCCCATTTTCATTCACTCAAATAAAGTGATATTTGTAGAGTTCTTTCAAAACAATCATCATGTCACAACCAAAGTTGCTTTATGGTTATGCCTAAAGCTTGTATGAGTCAATTCCTAACATTTCATCGTTCTGAGTCAATATGGATTCAATAATCCAAATATTATAGTGAATTACATTTTACTAGTTTAACTCATTAGTTTCTCTAAAATATATTTCCTTCCAAATATATTAGAGACTATGAAAGATGCAATCAATTACATTCTCATCATTGTGATGTTCCACATGATATCCATTTGCACTAAGTTACTTGAGAATTTAACAAGGTGTGATTATCTCTTTGGTACATATACAGATTTTATGACGTCTTTGTTCTATCTTGAAAACAAATTTTTTGAGCAATGTCGCTCGATGATCCAATCCTCGTAGTCACATTATCAGAGATATTTCAACAACTAGTTTAAATTCCTTAAATTAGTGAAAGAAAAACAACTATCAGGTAGACATTTGGGTCTTGAGAGTTTTAATAAGTTGTGTCTCCTTATTACGTAATAAAAGTGGGATTCAACTCAAAGTACTTTAGAGTGAATATATATTACGTTTCACCCAATATATATCAAGTTCTTTAGAGAATTTATGTCTCGTGTTTTCATTCCATAAGTGCAAACATTGGATCTAGTTCAACTCAATAAGATAGTCAATTGGCTCGGCAGAGTTCTTATTGCCATTAAAGTTGAGGTGAAAATTGGTTGTTACTATGATACACACATTACATTGTATATACCAAGCACCTATGACCACTGTGTGCATTTCCAACTCTTTCATTTATGATGGGAGCTACAATTACATTTTAGCTAATCCCATACTCATTGATACTTGTGTATTGGTGTTATTACTACCGAAGACAAAATTAAATCTTTGTCTCATGATACATATGTCCATTTTCACATGATTTATATGAGTCGATACGTCTAACCCTCATTACTTCGGGGTCTTTCCATTTTTAATTTTGCTACATTTAGCTTAATTTGAGAAATTTCTTTATCTCAACAGGCCAAGAGAATCTCATTTTGAATGTCAACCATTTACTTTAGGTTGAATAGCTTACTAAATATAGTGAATCTCTTGTTGATACTTTAACATATACTGGTTCATTAGTTTTGATGAAATAGAAAAAATGGAAGAGGGGGAAAAAAATCTGACTCATATCACTTTTTGTGAGTTCTTCCACAAAAATTGGGATGCATGTGTCGACATAAAGTTATATGAAGAAACAAATTCCGTTTTCTTTTTGAAAGAAATGATTTCCACCTCAAATACATAATAATGATTCTCAAGTACTTTAGAAAACACTTATTGAGAGATATGCCGTCACTTTGCATTCCGTCAATCTGTTTCCCATTTTCATTCACTCAAAAAAAGTGATATTTGTATGAGTTCTTTCAAAACAATCATCATGTCACAACCAAAGTTGCTTTATGGTTATGCCCAAAGCTTGTATGAGTCAGTTCCTAATATTTCATCGTCGGAGTCAATATGGATTCAATAATCCAAATATTATAGTGAATTACATTTCACTAGGTTAACTCATTAGTTTCTCTAAAATATATTTCCTTCCAAATATAGTAGAGACTATGAAAGATGCAATCAATTACATTCTCATAATGATGCTCAAGTACTTTTGAGTCCAAAATGTCATTTTTGAGTTGAGTTGGGTCCAACTGGAAAAGACCTTACTAAAAGAAAACCATAACCCGATTAACGGCCAAATTACGATGATCCAGTTAGTAGTGCTAACTCGTTAAGGTCATAACGTGTTCAAGGCCCATGAAGAGTTACATGCCCATTTAAAAAAAGGTAGTACTGCAGTTTAATGTTTTGGTTTCACACGCAATAAAACAAACAATTAAATGACACCATTTTTAAATAAGTATGATATTTATACGATATAATTATAATTATTATTCTAATTGTATATGTGCGAATGTATTTGTGGAAACTAAATTGACTTGCATGAATATATTTTAATTATTATTGTTTCAATTGTATTTGCATGTGCATGAATGTATTTAACTAAATATTTATATCTATATTTGACTTTGCATGAATGCATGAAAATATTTTACTACTCTTATTTATGAGTGGAAGGTAATTATGGTTATTATATATTAGTTACCATTAATTAATTAATTTTTTTTTCATTTTAATTAACATGTATATTATTAATTAACTATATTTTTATGAAAAATCTTTTAATTACCATGTATATTATTAATTAACACTAATTCGTCAATTAGTTCAAATTTTATATTTATTAATATTGTTTCATTTTTTATGAAGCTAAAAAAATGTTTCATTATAATATTCATTTTTATAAGAATACAGACGTTACAAAATTAATAGAACAAAATTTATGAGAAAAATGTAACAACACACAATAATTATAGTAAATAAATATCACAAAATCATAACTATACATGATTAAATGAAATCTAACCTGTTTGGCGTTACACAAAACGGTTTAGAACAAATCAATTAAAATATTCCATGGCAATGGCATACAAATACAAACAAATCATCCCTCATATTAACAGTACAGACATCGACCAAATTTATAAACATATAATACGTACATAATATGAATATGGCATATACATGACCAGATAAAATTTAACCAACTTCATTGACACACAGACAGAAGACTTTCATATACTGATAAAAAAAAATTTAAAAATGTTAAAAGAAATGAGTCTTTGTTGCTATTATTATTAATTATTTTAAAATAATAACGGAATGAAAACAGATGATATTATTTATATACACTAAACAACATTATTAAGTATGGATTATATATACATAGACATATCAATCAATATCAAATAGGACAAAGATCTGATGACGCATCTAAAAAAAAAAAAAATTGAAACAAAGAACAGACAAAGTCTTATGATTACACCATATATATAATATAATAAGTCATAGTATGTCAATCAATCATATCATGGTTTTATATCTCATAGCATGGAAGACAACATCTAGTGGATCAGATCTCACTAACAAATATAAAATAATAAACAAAAATAATAATGATAAAACTATTCAATCAATCACCGCACAAAATGTGACAAATATATTATAAAAATATATAATCTCCCACTCAATAAAATCAAGATAATCGTATTAATCACCCGCAAGTTCATCACACAAACATAGCAAACAGAGGTGGGATGGGAGAAAATGTAAAACGGGTTTAGGTATACCTTTATGAGTACGATTGAGAGAGAATAAAACAAGAACAAGTATCGAGCATGATGAATCTCCCGAGGTAGAATCCACCGATTGAGAACAAACATATATACAAAATCCAACTATTTTTTTTTTTTTTTTGTATGCGGTTTTGATTTATTGATTGAGAAGTATAAAGATCAATCTAAAAAAAAAATTCTTAGCAGGGTTAGAGCTCGTTGCTGATGACGTGTTTGAGGAAAAACAGAGAGAAAACCAAAGGACAAGAGAGATTCTATTGATGGGGCAGCAGCCGTATTACATAGCATAGTATGCTTTATATACAAGTAGTAAGAGAACCCTAGATACAATATTGGGCCGCACATACATGGCCTACAAGCCCTACAACAAAATAAATAAAATTTGCACATATCCTCCACATATTTAATGTATTTTTCTCGCACATCAAATCAAAAATGCATTACCACGGGGCGGGGCAAAGCCGGTGCACACCAAGATAAAAGGGAAAAAATAAATACAATTTGCACATATTTTCCACCTATTTAGTGTATCCACCTATTTAATTTAATGTAGTCCACACCAAATCAAAAATACATCTTCACGGGGCGGGGCGAAGCCCACGTACACCAAATCAAACATGCATCGCCACTGGGCGGGGCGAAGCCCCGCGCACACTTAATCATAAATACATCTCCACGGGGCAGGGCGAAGCCCCGCTTATACCAAATCAAAAATGCATCACCACAGGGCAGGCGAAGCCCCGCGAACACCAAATCATAAATACATCTACACAAGGCATGGAGAAGCCCTGCTCATACCAAATCAAAAATGCGTCGCCACCGGGCGGGACGAAACCCCGCGTACACCAAATCAAAAATATATCGCCACGGGGAGCGGCGAAACCCCGTGCACACGAAATCAAAAATACAGCGCACACCAAGTCAAAAGAAAAATATGCCCGGTGTGTATCACAGGCACAAATCTAGTATACACTTAAATAAAATTTTATCTTATGAAAGTAAGCTAAAAGCAGAAGACTACAAGGAAATTAAACAGAAAAGTTACATCTATCCTTAGATTGAAGGTAAAATTTTTTTTCTTGACTTAAAAGGTTAAAATTTTATAAAAAAATGAACTATGAGATACAATAAATGAATGCACAAACATTGCAGTAACAAGAGAGGTTACAGATAAATTTTTGATGGGGGCGTTTGTTTGATGGGGGCATGGGGTACAAATGAGATGTTGACACGTGTTTAGCTTATTAAGACAACTAATATTTTCTCCAAAAATATGCTTTTTTACATTTTTGGTAACAAAATTTATAGAAATCAATTAATAAGCTAAACACGTGTCAACATCTCATTTGTCCCCCATACCCCCATCAAAAAACGTCCATCAAAAAATTATCCAGAGGTTACAAAATACCAAGCTCAAAGCTAAAGAAAGAAAAACTAAGTAAGCAAAACATACGCCACCGACAGCCATGCAAACATTCACAACACACTAGAAGAACACCTTAGTACTTCTTATTGATAGGGGTTATTTTTCCACGCCCCAATTTCTCATTGCTAGTAACTCCATTTCAAGCAATCTTGGCAATTTATAGATATGTACATATCCACTATACCTTCAAGAATGTTCCCCACTGCATTTTCTTTTCCTCCTTGAGAAACACCGAGAAGGTTACTAAAATTCTTCAGCTTTTTTGAGTGTTGTTCTCTATTCATTGGATTGAAATGAGAAACATCATCTAGAAGCTTCAATTTCTCCACCCCCGTCTCCTCCCCATCTGTTCATATTCTGATTTCCTCGCTAGAATGATCAGAGTCCTCCACATTCGCTTGATTATCCTTGTTAAGTTCATCTTCTTGCATTGGTTTTTCTGAGTTATCATCCCTGTTAGATTTATCTTTCAAAGAACTTTCCTCCCCATGTACCTTCTCAGATTCATTAGCATCTTGTATCGCAATTTTTTTTTATCCCAATTTCATTCTCACTTAAGTTTGCAAAAGGCAGTTCAGAGTTAAAGATAATTTTTTGCATATCTTCTTCCCTTACACTTTCATGTTCGACAAAGCTTCAAAAGAATGAGCTGCAAGTAGGAGGAATTTTCATTATATCTTCCTTTCTACATGCAATCTTCTGCCTATTGGTGTAGGTTGTCAACTGCTTGGTAGAATCAATTGCATCCAACTGACTCTGACTCACCACTACTTTTGTTTCACCCGTTACCTTTAAAGCCATAATTGTCATATAAATTTGCTTTCCATCTACATTACCATCTTATACTCTAATTTCAGAATATTGGGATGTTTCATTCATAACGGGACTTGGTTCACGTGCTGTTGAAGGTGCAGTAGGCATATGAACCCAGTTTTTTGTATTTTTAGGCTTGGAGTTAGAGCTGCAATTATGACTCAAATGACCAAAGATTTTAAAATGACAACATGTGGATGGTTTCCAGGAGTATTATGCTCTCACTTCATACTTTTTATCATCTATTCGAAAAGGGAACTTTGTTGGATATTTTCCGTCAACATCAATCTCTACACAAATTCTCGCAAAAGCCATTCTTGTCTTCGTTACAGTTAGGGCATCTATCATGATAGGTTTCCCCACATGACTATCAATCTTTGAAAAACCAGTAGCATTGCAGAGATGTAAAGGAACACCTCTTAAGATCATCCAAATAGGAACATTTTTAACTGATTCAATTTGTTGTTCTATAAAAGGTGCAAGGGCGAATCAAGAAGAGCTTACTAGAAATATGCACAAACCCAATTTCTAAAACCCTTGTTCTGTCTTTTTCATGTGAAAATCTAAACACGTCTCCTTGTGCTCCATGTATTGTCATAGAGAAACATCCTTTATAAATACAAAAGCTTGAAGGTAATTTTCCGCATCTTGCAGCTAGCACAGATTGACCCCGCCAAGTCATAGTATTTGGCAGTTCCATAGTACAATTGACGCGGAGAATATCAACCTCAAGAAACACCTTATGCACATGCGACCATTTGATAACTTAAACTGTGGTTGTGTTTTCTATCTCATTAAGAATAGTTCCTGTCAACCTAATTTATCCCCTAATTTAAGTTGCAAATGTCATATAAATGATAATTTGGATGGATTGATATACATGAGGAAGAACACATCACACACGAAATGAATCGAATGAAAACTACACACAATAAAATTGTTGTTCATTCGTCTACTATTTTCCGGGGTAGTTTACCGTGTCGTTCATATTCTACCTAGTATTACAGTGAAATACCTATGGATTCAATCCTATACATGAAAATTTATAATACCTAAGATTTTTTCATCAATCTTAAACTGTTCTTTTCCAGGGTAGCTAACGGTGTCATTCATATTCGACCTGTGTATCGCAGTGAAAAGATCCGTGCAGTTAAGCATATATATATAATGTGAGGAGCTAACAGTGTTAAGTATAACACACCACAATATGTTTGTTCATTAATCACAAATTGCTCAATCAATAATAACCGATCATATGCATAAAATTATGAGAACACTGCAGATAAAAAGGTGTGGATCAATACATTACATAGATGTTTCGGATCAACAAAATTATGGAGACATTGGAGAAAACCAATATGAAATTTTCCAACCATATTTCAAGCTGCTTTGGGAGATGCTACACCTACCGACAATTGTTCATGCAAAATAGCCCGGTAGGGGAATGGACGGCATGTAGATGTCCTCTACCATTTGGATTATCAATGGGTAAAAGTGAGGTCGGGCTTTTGTTTGATGCGGGATCTTTGTCGGGATTGCTGGTCGGTAAACCTAGCATTTCCGGCTGCTTACAACTATAAAGTGTTTTTTTTTAGATTTTTTTTTTTTGAAGAGAATATATTGATTTTAATGAGAAGTTATAACGATATCTTGATCAACCCATTCCTGTATGTCTTGGGGGAGATCATTCTGAAAATCAAAGTCATACTTTAAAATCCTAGCTCTCATAGCTATCTTGTCTGCAACTACATTAACTTCTCTTATGATAGACACACATTTCCATCTACTAATTTTACTTAAAAGAAACTTAATATCTAAAACCAAAGACCGATTCATCCAATGAACATATTATGTTGGTTAATTGATGGACATTATTAGAACCTGACTATCAGACTCAAAAATAACATTGAAGAGATTTCTTGAAATCTGCAGGACTAGCTGCTGCTTTCATAGCTCTACATTTAATGTTGAGATGGGTTTTTGTTTTTTCTTATTGGTCCAGATGACAAAGTAGACAGATTTAATGACGTATGGCTATTCAAAAACCGGAAAACGGGTCATATGACCATAGGTCCCTAAAGTGTGGGAGTAATGGACTTGTAAAATATGTCCAAAGAAAAAGACATGAAATATTAGTCATATATACCTTTGCTTTTAAACTTTATTCTTTTTCTTATCCTTTTCTCTCTTTATTTATTTTCTCTCTACAATTAAAATTAATAATTGAAAAATGTCTTAACTTCCAAATATAAGTTTGATTTTAATAAAATTTATATATTTGGAAAAGGCTCAAAATCTCTACAAAACAAGATCCATTGTTGATATGAAATTCGAAAAAAAAAAAAAAAAAATTAACCAGGCCAAGTATACACTATGCACCTGTGTGCAACACGGACAAAACTTATTTCCTATAAAAATATGCATTATGCACCTAGGTGCAACTTCCAAAATTAATTTCCTATAAAAATCGCAGCATTATGCACCCAGGTGCAACTTAGCCAAAATTTATTTCATATACAAATATGCATGCATTATGCACCCAGGTGCAACCTGGCCAAAACATTTCTACTATAAGAATCCAAAAAATATACATTATGCACTCAGGGCAACCACCAAAACCTATTTCCCGCTGTAATTATACATTATGCACTCTATGGTGCATCTTGTGTACTTCGTGGATAAAAATCTAGATTTATCCTACTAATCACCTGCAATATATTATATATAACCAAAATTGTTAGTTCATGATCTCGAACAATAAATCCACCACCATTACCATCACTTTCACTGTCAAAGCATCAACCAAAAACAAGTATTAAAGAAGACAAATAAGAAGAACAAAAAATTCAAAAAAAATATACATCGCGTACACAGGTGCATCTAGACCAAAACCTGTTTTTTTTATCGGAATATACATTATGCACTCGGGTTCATCTTGTTAACAAACCACTTCAAGTGATCCAGCTACTCTTCTATGACACAACCAACACCATCGTTTGACTACAGATTCACCGTTCCTGTTTAATGCTTTCCACTTGCTGCCAACCTAAGTATATCCCCTCGTCACAGACTCGAGCCCTTCAATCACCACTGACTACATCAAAACAATAGCTAACCGGTGGCGACAAGGGGTACGATGAACCCCGCTGTTTCCATCTAAACTTCGAACCAATTGTAATATGTTAGATCACTTCTCCTTAAATCCATAGCATCGGCAACGACATACTATTTTATCCATGTAGCAAATGCATGAAAAATTGTTCCTTAAAAACAAATGCATTGCATACTCATTTAGGCCTTTCCACAAGCAGCTTGTGTGCAAGAAACTAATCATCCACAGGTCTGCTTGATGTTGATTTTCTAACCCCATTGTATTACCTTCCTTCCCTGCAGCAAATTTTAACCCGAGAACAATCCAAACATTTCTAATCATTCATAATCCCTTAACACTTCATACTACCATCTTTTATTTCCTAAAACTACATGAACATATATCGAACAAAGCACATTTGTTTTTTCATTTTCTTAGCATTAGTTTCCATATAACTAAAGTTAGCACAACTGTAACTAATAGTGGTGATGTTCTCAGATTCTTAAACAAGTTGTAGAGATTTGCCAACCAACCCACCCTTATAATATGCAGGTGGAAGCAATAGTGATTGTACATACACCATAAGATCAATAAGCAAAAACTGCGGAGAAATTTCACTTTCTTCCTTTCTTTCTTTTCTCCCAATCCCTGTTCTTCAATTTGGCACTACCAAATTTGGGTTTTTTAGAAATTCGTAGAATTTAGAAACTTAGCTATAAAAAATGGTTATGATTCTGAATAAACTAGGAGCCGAAATACAGATGATGTATTTGAGTTAAAATCGGTTTGTGCATGGATAGATCTGCCTGACACTGCTCCGTGATTCAAGCAGCAGTTTATACGTGAGATAAATTAATTTTATAAATTTTTATCAAGAAAAAAACAAAAGAAATGGTATATAGTTTACCCACAATTTTTCTTATAATATGCAACTCAAAATAAATCAATATTATATATTTAACTGATCGGTTGCTTTTAAGAGTTGACATGGCCGAGGAGATTGAGATATATGCCTTCTGTTTACATCTTTAGCATGAATGCTGTGTTTATCAGTTATAAGTAGTGAACATGTGCGTTCCACGTCGGCAATACTATTTTTTTATACATTTAGTAACTCAAGAGAGTTATGAACCACTATTCATGCTTCGTAGCCATATGTTCTAAGTTGTTCATTGGAACATGTCAAACTAAAAGAAAGAGCTGTGGAGTTTTGTAGGGTAACCTGTGATGTTTTGTTATCTCAGTTCTTTGTTTCTTAGAGAAAAATGCTGATCTTTGTTGTTGTTGGTCTGTTTTATCACTTCTGATAGGCATATTGCGGCAGAGTGCAACTCTAAAACTATGTGCTGGAACTGCAAGGAACAT
Source organism: Papaver armeniacum (assembly GCA_023531295.1). NCBI lineage: Eukaryota > Viridiplantae > Streptophyta > Magnoliopsida > Ranunculales > Papaveraceae > Papaver > Papaver armeniacum. The sequence continues at coordinate 16,509 of JAJJWW010006962.1, read as the reverse complement.
GGTCATCTTGCGAGCGTGTGCAGCAATGATCCCATCTGCCATTTGTGCAACAAGGTGGGGCACCTAGCGCGGGAATGTTCAGCTTCAGGGGCAGCTGTTCAAGATCAAAGGCTTTGCAACAACTGCTTCAAACCAGGTCACTTTGCTGCTGAATGCAACAACGATAAGGCAATGCTCCAACGACCCTGTTTGCAACGTGTGCAGCGTGTCATGCCACCTGGCTCGGCAGTGCCCCAAGTCAAATATGCCATCAGAAAGAGAAAGAGTTGGAGGCCCTTTCCGTGATATCATATGCCGTACCTGCAACCATCCAGGGCACATCAGTCGTGACTGTGTATCCATCGGAATCTGTAGTAACTGTGGTGGCCGGGGTCACCATGCCTTCCAGTGCCCCTCAGGTCGTATGGTTGATCGTGGTTTCCGCAGGTATTAAGTATTATTGGGTTTGCTTATTATTGGATTAGTCAGGACACCTGACTAACCACTTAGCCGGCTTATTGTTGTACATAGTCTTGGTCTTCCTTCTTTATAGCTTTACTAGGTTTAGTCCTCCTGTTCTTTCGTTCTTTCCTATTATTGTGTTTTATTTGTTGCTCAATTGTTATCTTTGTAATCATCTGTAATTGTACCTGCGTATAAATACTAATCAATACATTCTAGCTCAACACAGTTGTGCGAGCATTCAAACCCTCTGTCAGATTTCTTTATGGTATCAGAGCTAGGTTAATTTATTTTTTTTCACAACCCTAGTCGATCATGACTCTTGAAGATGATCAACCAAACTCTTCAAACAACAATCTCGAAAAAGACAGTGGTTTATCTCCAACAAGTCCATACTACGTCCACCCAGCAGATAATCCCCATCTCATATATACTCCTCTTCTTAACAAATGACAATTATTGTACTTGGGGACGAGGGATCTTTGGCGCTTAGCGCGAAAGGAAATCCTAATTACGTTGATGGCACAATGGTCGGCCTACCAATCCATCGACTTACCTCACCGGACTCACAAGCCGATGATCCGGTGGGAAGTTGGATCTCAAACTCAGTTGATCCTGAGATCCGTTTAAGTACTCAAAATTTTCCATCTGCACGAGAACAGTGGTTGGAAATCAAATCCCGGTTTTCTCACCACAACTCATCCAAGCTGTACGCAATCAAGCAGTCCATTGCAACTCAAGCAAGAAAACCCCAGAGCATTGCGATGTACTACACTCACCTCAAGTCCCTATGGGATCAGTTGGATGCTTTCCGACCTATTGAACCATGTATCTGCGGTGCTGGGAAGAACTACGTGAACAACCATAATCAGATCGCTCAATGGAGTTCTTGTAGGGCTTCATGATCGATTTTCTCCTCAAGGCAGACAAATCCTTCTAATGGAACCCATGCCGTCATCTCAAAGATCTACAACCATGTCGGGCGAGGAGGAGCAACAAGGTATTAACTCTTTTGTTCCTTCCATTGAATCGGATGCTTTACTTGCTTCTCGTGGTGACTATACAAACCAAAGGTTTTCTACACAAACTGGCTCCAAGAAGAACAACAACAATGGCAATAACAAACGCACTAGGCCGTTTTGTGATCATTGTAACAAGCATGGCCATCTCAGACTACTTGCTGGAAGTTGAATGGGTATCCAAAGGATTTCCCAAAGTCCAGAGATACTCGATTCCGATTGCTATTGTTCTGCGCTACAATCCCGGTATCTGCATCTTGCACCATCATTGCTGCACCCCAATCACCGCGTACCCGATATGATGTTTACTAACGCTTGATCAAACAATGAAGGCACGGTCGTTCATCCTTACGCCAACTTCTCGAGGTAAGGTTTTACCTTGTTCTACTCATGTTTGGATTGGCAGCCGGTGGTGCTACTCACCACATCCTGTTCATCTCTTTCACTTTTCATTACATACTCTTTGGTTTCCAAACCAATTAATGTCCAACTACCGGATGGATCTCTTACCTCCGTCATTCACATTTAGCAAGATTGATCCGTCTCCCACTCTTAAATTATTGGATGTATTTCATATTCCGAGGTTTCCAATTTAATTTAATCTCAAATCGTCAATTGACTACTACAACCAAGCTGTTGTGTTCGATTCTCAAAAGATTTTTGCATCTTTCGGGACACATCCACACAAATATGGAGATTGGATGGAGTAACGTATAGCCTGTCTCTACCATTTCACGTTTCGTCCATTTGCTTTATCATCATTGATACATGGCATCAGCTGTCTCATACATCCCAATGAGGATTGTTTTCATTTTTAGCTACCAAGTTTGCTTATATTAGTTCTTCATCTCATAACTTTTGTGATGTATGCCCCAGGGCAAAACAAACACGTTTGAAGTTTAATAAAAGTCAGTCTTTATCTTTACATCCTTTTCAATTAATCCACGCTGATATTTGGGAGCCATTTGCCACGGCATCTTGCTAAGTATTTCCTTACCATAGTTGATGATTATACTAGGTGCACTTGGGTTTATCTAATGAAATCCAAATCTGAGACCTTGAAATTTCTCAAATATTTCTTTGCTTTTGTTATCACTCAATTTGGTCATTCCATCACCAAGATCTCCTCTCGTGTCAATAAACCAATCATTCCGCGATTTACGAGACCTTTCGATCGAGATAATGGGTCGAGTTTCGTTCAACGAGTTACAATCTGGTTTTGCTCGAATGGTGTTTTACACCAAACAAGTTGTGTTTACACACCACTGACAAAATGATGTTGTCGAAAGGAAGTATCGACATCTTCTTAATGTAGCACGAGTATTAAGATTTCAGTCCAACTTACCCCTTCGGTTTTGGGGAGAATGCATCCTCACTGTTGCATACTTAATCAATTTATTGCCTACTCTTGTGCTTTATCATAAGACGCCTCACGAGATGTTATTAAACAAATCACCAGACTATGCATCATTACGCGTCTTCGGATGCTTATGTTTTGGTAGAAATGCCAAGGTGTCTCATAAATTTGACCAACGTGCTATGTCAGGCATATTCGTTGGCTATCCTCATGGCCAGAAAGGATACAAGATTTTTGATCTTCAATCTAAATCCTTTTATTTTTCACGAGATGTAGTTTTTCATGAAACCCGTTTTCCTTTCCTGGATTCCTCTATTTCATCTTCTGTACCATCACCTCATGCACGAATCTAGAGTTTGCACACTATGACTCTATATTTGATTGTCGGTCCTCATTCATGCGTGTTTCAACACATAACCCTTCCCTCGCCTTCTTCTCCGATATTCATGTTTGGACCACTATCTTTAGGTCATTCATTCCATCTGCTACTCACACTTCTTCCGCTATACAATCTAAGTTCCTCCACCATCGATCCTATTTTAGATGTTTCAATTTGATACATCATTCTAACAATCCCCATCAGCCTATCAACAAGATTCTACATATTCTCTTTTACAACGGTCTCAACCTACGGCTCCTTCAGAATCGATCAACTATTGCAGATCCAGCGTCCTTCTCTAAATGTTCGTCATCCTCCATCATACTTGAAGGATTATCAGCATTTCAGTGACTAAATGTAAATCATCTTCCGTCTATCCCATGGTGACTACTTGTCATCGGATAAATTTTTCCGTCTCATAAAGCATTCCCTTCTGAGGTTTGTTTTATCACAAGAACCTAAAACTTTTATAAGCCATTAAATGTCTAAGTGGCGCAGCTATGGCTAAAGAGATCATTGCTCTAGAAATAACAATACTTGATTCTCGTTGATTTGCCACCCCTAAAACTTCCATTGGATGCAAATGGGTTTAAAATCAAGTTTAACCACGATGGCACGATTGAGCGCTACAAAGCTCGTCTCGTGGCGAAGGGTTACACTCGAGCGGGGAAGGAATTGACTACTATGACACTTTTCACCGATGCAAATGGCATTGTGCTTGTCACGAAAGAATCTTGCTATCTATTCTTTGCGCTAAAGGGATGGTCTCTCCATCATTTATAGATGTCAACAATGCATTTCTCAAGGGGATCTTGATGAAGCAAATTTACATGAAGATTCCTCCAGTGGTTCGACACGCAAGGTGAGTCTAAAGTTTTTATGCTTAAGAAATCACTATATGGCCTTAAGCAAGCCTCTCGTCAATGGTTTGCTAAGCTTTCTTCAATTTTGTTAAATTTCAAGGATTCCGAGAAATCTCTCTTGTGATAATTCTCTCTTCACATATCATCGTGGGAAACTTTTTTGTCCTCGTCTATGTGGACGATATCATTATCATCAAAACGGACGATAATTTTATTACTTCACTAAAGTTACGTCTTCGTCTCACTTTTCCATCAAGGATCTTGAGTACGCCTCTGAAGATTTCCTAGGCATTAAGGTTTCACGATCCAATAAGGTATCTTTCATGTCAAAGGGGAAGTACATCTTGGATATTCTTTAAAGACTCTGAAAGTCTTCGGGCTCGTGTTTCATCTTTTTTCCATGGATACACATATCAAGTTGCTTCCTACGTGATGGTACGGTACTACGATCCGAGTTGCTTTCGTCTCATTATTGGTAGATTACTTTATCTCACCGTAATCGTCGATATCACATTTTCGACCAATTATCTTAGTCAATTTATGCAAAATCCTCAAATGCGGCTCACTTGAATCAATCGTGTTCTTCGATATCTAAAGGAACAATTGGACATGGCATTTTTTTTTGTCCGCTAATAGCTCTCTATCTCTCCATGGTTACAGGACTCGACCGTTGGCGGATGCCCTCTTATCATGAGATCCACCACGGGTTATTTTATCACCATAGGTAATAGCCCAATTTCATGGAAATCATAGAAGCGACCAAGCTAGGCCTCGTTCTTCCTTTGAAGGCCAATATCATGCCTGGCCAACTTAATTACCGAGCTTCAATGGTTACGATATCTTTCAATGACATGCACATTTCATGTCCTCTCCTATCACTGCTTCTTGTGATAGTCAGCAGCTAAATTCACATTGCTCAATCCAAAATCTTTCACGAGCGTACTAAACACATTGAGATTGATTGTTATTTTGTTAAGGAGAAATTACTTCAATGGCTTGATATTGCCAAAGCATATTCCATCTTCTCGATCAGCTTGCCGATGTCTTCACCAAGCCTTTAGAGCTCCACAATTTGGCCGTTTAGTTGAAGTTGGCGTTCGTTAGGGCTCTCCGCCTCCAACTTGAAGGGGGGGTATTGGATTAGTCGTGCCACCTGACTAACCATAGTCAACTTATTGTTGTACATAGTCTTGGTCTTCCTTCTTTTATAGCTTTACTAGGTTTAGTCCTCCTGTTCTTTACCGCTTCTTTCCCTATTCTTACTTTTTATTTGTTGCTCAATTGTTATCTTTGTAATCATCTCAGAATTGTACCTGCGTATAAATACTAATCAATACATTCTAGCTCAACACAGTTGTGCGAGCATTCAAACCCTCTGTCAGATTTCTTTACTTATATCCGGAAGGTGAAGATTCAAGGACTTCAAGAAGGAACTCTGTAATTGTACCTGCGTATAAATACTAATCAATACATTCTAGCTCAACACAGTTGTGCGAGCATTCAAACCCTCTGTCAGATTTCTTTACTTATATCCGGAAGGTGAAGATTCAAGGACTTCAAGAAGGAACTCGTATTATTGGGTTTGTAAAAATGAATGCCCAAAAATGTGTCAAATAAGAAAAAAATGGGGTTTTAAGGTTAAAATATATGGAGATGCGGGGTATCGATCCCCGTACCTCTCGCATGCTAAGCGAGCGCTCTACCATCTGAGCTACATCCCCAATATGTCAACTTATAACTTTCAAACAAACAGAAACTAACAACCATCATCAAAGTGTATCAACAACACAACTGCACCAACAATCTAAAGTTTAAAATACCAGGAGAACATATTACACAAAAAATGAATGACAAAAACCACACAAGAAAAGTAGATGTTCATACATCTGCTATTTTTTGGTGAAGCTTACGGTGTGCATTTTTATTCTACCTAGTATTGTAGCCAAATAACCGAGCACTTAAGCATATATATATATATATATATTAGTGCGAGGACAGAATGACTATTTGTGTTAAGTATATTAGGCCACTGTATGTCCATCGATTATAAATTCCTTTACACTCACTGCAGGTAAAAGGATGTGGATTATTATCATAAGGAGATGAAACTTTGGAGACAATGGAGAAAACCAAATCAAAATGTCCTCACCATGATGCAAAGTTATCATGAGGAATTTTGTACTTGGCTTTCTTGTTTCAGGAGTTGGTTGTACTTGGTTTTGTTGGATATTTTTTTGCACGTAAGCTGATTTACCTTTGCAGTCTTTTGACAACTTACTTGATTTATTCAAGAACTGGAAAAAGTATGATGGTTCTAATTTGAGAAAAGACGTATGGAAATTAATGAATTCCTGAAAGTATTTGTTGGAACATTTGGATCGAGAGAAACGCTCGATGCGCCAACTGAAAGAAGAAATCTGTAAAGGAGATGATAACTGAAGCAAAAGTCAGATCTTTTCATTGGTTTCAGTCAACCTAATTTTTATCTTCAAGCTCTTATTGTAAACCGGAAAAATCTTCTCTTAGTTAGGAGTTTTTGGGTTATTTTTGTGTTTCCCTTTTTCTAACCTGCTTGGTGGCTAGCCTTAGTGCTTTGTTGTAAATTGCTTCTTTTCTTAATATTTTCTATTTTCCAAGCAAAAAAAAAAGATAATAGTATCAAGGACTAAGAGTTGAAATGCCCCAATTTGGGATGAAATACCAAATGACAAGAGTTTTTGAAGATGTTAACATCCATATCCATTTTACTTAAACTACCATTTTACATAACCACAAACACATACACACACAAAAAAGGGCTGGTAAATTACAATCATCGATCCTAGTAAAACTAGGAACAAACTCAGCTAATTACAAATTAGAGAGTCGAAATAAATGCTTACAAAAATCATTACAAAGTTCTAACTCATAAGAGTGCTACCGTTTTATTTTCATGCTTCTTCATCTGCTGTCCTGTTAGACTGTTAGCAACACTCACAAGGTGGCCTAAAATCTCATCAGGAAAAATATGCAAATTGAATGTGTGGAATCAGATGGAACTCTCGAGCAGTAAATAAATGACCATCGTAGAGTAGACAGTAATTTTGTATGTGTACATCTTGTCATCAATTTGCATGCCAACTAATGAAATATGTGTGCCATTGTGCCAATTAGGTTGGTCCAACCGAGCACACGAAGCTACCATGTTATGCCAGGTCATGTGATGTGTCGCGTTGTGCTCAATTCTTCCCGTGTTGTGTCTTGTCATAAACGTGCTGGCACGTTCCAATTTACACCTTTAGATTAGAAGTAACACCAAACAAGAAAAATACAGTTTTGTGTCAATGAAACCCGCTATTCGAGGAGAAGATGCACCAGTCCAACATGAAGTTAGAGTTTCTTTTAAAGGCGTTGAGCGCTATGCAAGAAGAGATGCCTTGATCTCCATGCTAACTTGAAAGTGTTTGGAGTAATTTTGTATGTGTTCAATTCTTGATATCAATTTGCATGACAACTAGTGAAAATGTGTGACTCCAAACTTGCTGGTCTTACATGTTTTGATATTTTTACCTATATAATGCAACTTGATCCTGTTGGTACGTACACTATGCATATACATAGACAAAAAGGCTGAATACCAGGCTTTAGCCCGTCCGTGATTTTAGCCCAAAATGTTTTTAGATGATCGAAAACCCTAGATGCCTTTCAAATAGGAAGGAGTTTCATTTTTCTCTTCCTCTCTCTGAAAATTACTAGGGCAAGCTTTTGGTTCATGGCGGAGATCGCGACAACTAGTACCGACATTAAATCTCTACGGCCGAGTAGAAAGAAGAAATCTAAAGTTCCAACACTAACGGAAGGTGGATGATTTTTTAGAAAATTGACCTAGTAGTAAAAGGAAACGTATCCCTAAAGGTTCGGCCAGAAAAGTTTAGAAACGTTGATCTGAGTTTGATTGATACATACTGTCAAAGGTAATGGGAAGCAAATTCCCCATGTGGTAAAAAACTGGGTGGAGAAATATGAAATCTGCTACGGCAGAATTGCTTATGATGATCTTCAAGGTTTGTGGAGCTGAATATAATCCTCTCATCGAGAAAGACTTATTGGATTAGACAGATGATGTGGATGAGGTGGTGATTGGTCTGGTGGAGCTTGCTGCCCAGAAAGGAGGAGAAGTAGAAGATTACCAAAACTCTTTCAAGAATTTCAAAGAAAACCTTTTAACTTTCTGGGACAATCTGGTCATTGAGTGCTACCAAAATGGTCCACTGTTGGATGATCATCTACTATATTATCGCATTGTCATGCTCTACTCCAAGAGTTTTTCGCAAAGTCACTTCATGGATTGGCCTTCAGCTTGTCACATCCTTTCATTACTGTTGCAAAGATGTTTGGGTCTCAGCGTGAAACTATACAGAGACAGTTAACAACTCAAGCCAAGAAAGAAAAGATGGTCGTCATCGTGTTGATTCTCTAGGAAAAAGGTTGGAAATGACCCAGGAAAAGATTATTGTGATTGAGAATATGATGCGCAAGTTATTTGAAACGTTATTTAAGCATCGTCGCCAGGATGTTGATCCGAATAGGCGAATATCCGGATGTCATCCGTACAATCTCTTGGAGTCCGGATTCTGTCATCCCTCATATTTAATTTCTTGCAAGAGTTAAACTTGAAGTACGTCGGATGGGCATTAAACGATGAAAATGCTGGTGTTCGAAACTGTTCTATTCTTTCTTTGGAAAAACTCTATTGATGATTATGTCCCATCACTTGGGCTTTTCGTCAAACCGAATGATCGAACTTGCTGCTGATGACATTAATGTTTCTGTCTCTGCATGTACCATAGGCCTACTAAAACAATTATTAAGACATAAGCTTCTATCTCATGAGGACTTGGGTCCTCTGTATGATTTGGTTATTGACGAACCACCAGAAATCAGGCATGCAATAGGAGCGCTAGTGCATGATCATTTGACTGCTCAGAAAGTTAGTACCTTGAAAGGAGATGCGAACGACTCCTCATATGTTCATCTGGATAGACTACTGCAAATACTGAGAGAGTTTTCGACAGATCCATTCCTAATCACCCATGTCATTGTGTGTGGGATTATATGAAGCAGGCTGTGAAAGACTGGAAATACATTGTGTCGGTGCTGCTTTTGGCCGAGAAACCTGGGAAACACTTTACTGATGTTGAAGTCACAAACTTGGTTCGAATGAAAGCTGTTGTAGAAAGGATCGTTGTTTGGGCAAAAATAGATCTTTACCTCAAACAATCTCGATTGAATAAGTTGATGATCTCCGCAGCTATCTTCCAAGCACGCAGAGGGGGTACCTGCAAAACAAATACTCCGACGCTCAAGTCAGTCTCAGAAGTATTTGCGGGTGAGTTTTAGGGTTTGATTGCATACCTTGTTGAGAATTTACTGTTCTCTCTTTAGGCTAAATGAATCTCTAGATAAGTCTCTCTTGAGATCTTTGCACTCCACGTTACTCCAACCTATGAGAAGATTTGCTAATACTTTCGAATCTTCCATTAAGGTGTAACGAGAGAGATTCAAGACATGAGATAACTACTGAAACTAGTTGACCCCGCGTATTGCAGTTCCACAGTGGCGGCCTAAATTTGCGGTGACCTCGAGATCGTGGATTGACCCACTGTGCCTTAATCTTGCCACAGATTTACACATCATGTCCTCTTAAGCCTTAATAAATTAGAAGTTGAAATGAATGGCAGCATTATCGCCCAGATACCATGGGGTCGATGCTACCATTAATCCGTGAGGGTGACCGAGAGTTCTTGAGTGGATATCATTGTTTCACTGCTGGTGATGGATTAGCTCAACATAAGGATTAAATTGATGCAGGAGGTTCCTTTTGGGAGGAAGGCCAGCAGGAGGTAGTTTCTCAGCACAGTTTGACAGTTATTACACTTGCCGACCCAGTGCATCCTACTTCTCAAAGACGTACTTTATCACCAGTGCATTCACTTTCATCACCAGATCCATTTCTTCTTGTGCTCGTAGATGGAAATGTTATCAAGACTCAACTTATGGAAACTTCAGATCCTTGGTATGAATTTTATAAAATCTCATTCTCCTTTCCTTTTCGGGTGTAGACCAGCTTAAGAGAATAGTTGTCATTCTTATGAAATATTCTCATTCGTTGCAAAATATACGTTTATTTCCATTTTCCAAACATTCTCCCTTCTTATTTTTAGAGCTTGATGTCGGTCTCTTCAAAACTGGTTAATAACTCGGAGGCGCAGGTCTAATAGATCCAAATCCCTTTGAAAACATTGTTACCTCTTTATACGGTTCCATCTTTCCTTTTGATCTTTGACTCCAGTTTTATTGCCCGCTTAACCACATCCTGATTACTTGAATACTGGAGACATGGGTGTTTCCAACCTCATAGCCCTTTCCTCGGACGATCGGCGTATCAAGCGTCCTTCGAAGGTGGTCTCCAGGCCGTGCCCTTCCACGTATCAAATCGGTTAGGTTAAACGATATTGGGCGTCAATATTAGGCGTAGATTTAGCATCGCCGAGATTTACATACAGGATTATCCTCAGCGCTTGACCCAAATCCAGGTTGGTGATGGCAGAAGTAGTTGCAAGCTTATATTAACACAGATATGGTTTATCAGTGCCCATTGGTCGAGAGGCGCGTGAAGTTCCCGTTGGGCTGGGAATAGCTTTGTGATCCATCCCTATCTTCCACAGCAGTGGTCGTTTGTTACTGTGTGCATCCCATATCGCCATCTTTTCACACGAAGGCATCCAGCAGCCTTTATTGTTCCGTCAGGACAGACGGGACAAGGCGTTTCCATTGCATTTAGAGACTTGGTAAAGATTAGATGGATTACCAGGAGTTCTCAAATTAGAGAGAAGACATGCTACCCACCGGTTCCACCCAACTATGAAGCACATCAACTAAATCTGCCTAAGCAGCTAGCCAATCACTGCTGCGGGGTGTACTTATTACCTAGACTCATCATTAAATACAGGTATGGTGTTGATGAGTTTATTCACTCACCATTCATTTTTTACAAGTTATCAGTATTCTTCCCTGTCTACACATAAGTTATTGAACGTAAGGTTAATACAATAACTTACCAGAATACAATAACTTGTAAAAAAAATGGCGGAAGAATAAATCATCAACACACTTGTATTTATTGAAAAGAGTTCATATGAATACAATAAATTACCAGTAGCATTGACTAGTTGCTGAAGCTCAGACGAAGTTGATGTGCTTTCATTAGTCATTCAACCTAGCATGGGCTTTCCCAATTCTTATAACTTTCTACGGGCATCCGTCAAATCCTTACCAGGTTTCCAAATGCAATGGAAACGCCAGACTCAATTCCCGAATAATAAAGTTGTTGAATATCATATGGAAGAAGATGGCGATAGTATACGAGCAATCGTGAATAAACGAATGATTACGAAGATAGGATGTACTAGCGAGAAAAGTATTCGTCCCAGAAAGAATTTCACCACGCCTTCCTCGATCAATGGGCATTGATAAAGCCACATTCAAGTTGATATAAGCTTGCAAATGCTTCGCCATCACCGACTCTGGGTCAGAACAAGCGGGCCGCGAGGATGAATCTCCTGGTCACACATCACTGAATCACTTCAATACGCGCTGATCGTCGGCTTCCCAACCCGATTCCCGATACGTGGAAGGGCACGGCCGGAGACCACCTTACGTGAAGAGGGCGTTTCGGATACGCCGCCGTCCGGGGAAAGGGCTGCAGGTGTGTGAAACACGCATGCAAGCCACTGTCGCAGTAAGTAATCGAGACGTGAGTTAAAGAGCAATAAGGCTTGAGTCAAAGATCAAAAAGTAGATAGATGGAGACTGTCTAAGGAGGTAATAATGTTTCTCAAAGAGATCGCGGTCTATGGGCCCTGCCAGCCTCGAAGTTATTAGCCCAGCTTTGAAGAGGACCGGACAGCAGAACCCTAAAAATAAGAGAAGGGGAGAATGTTTGGAAATATGGAAATAAATCGTGATATTTTGCAAGAGAATAGAGAATATTTCATAAAGAATGACAGCCACCTTCTTACGGCTGAGTCTACACCCGAAGGGAGAAGGAGACTGGGATTTACGTAAGCAGTCGTACCGGGATCGTAAGCTTCCCTTAAGTTGAGGTCTTGGATGCGAGCATTCTTTTCTTCGTGAACAAGAGAGAAACGGGACACAGTGATGAGAAGTAGAGTGTAAGCTGGTGATAAAGCATCGTCTTGAGGAGTGGGTGCATTGCCTATGTTAGGTGGGTTATAATCAACAAACGGTGTTGGAGAAATCATTTCCCCTCATGGCTTCTCTCCCAAAGGAACCTCAGCATCACTTCACTTACATGAGTTAACTATATTCATCAGCAGTGAAATAATGACATTCACATCAACAACTTTGTCACCCACACAGATTAATGGTCAGCATCAACCGAAGGCATTTGGGGGCGTATAATCCTACTCATTTATTTCTTAACCCCTTACTTTATTAAGGGTTGAAGAGGGGCGATGTAGCACATGTAAATTGCGGTGCTACTGTGTGGGTCAATCCGCCAGTTAACTGCCAGCTTAGAACACGTAACTGCAGTCGTGGGTCACTAGTTTTGGTAGTTATCTCATGTGCGTACTTCTCTCGTTAACCCTAATGGAAGTTTCGAGAAAGTATTAGTCAATCTTCTCATAGGTTGGATAAGTAACGTGAGCGCAAAGATCTCAAGAAATACTTATCTAGAGATTCAGCTAGCCTATAATAGGAGAACAAAAATTCTCAACAAGGTACGCAATCAAACCCTAAAAACTCACCTGCAAATACTTGAGACTGACTTGAGCGTCGGAGTATTTGTTTTGCAGGTACCCCTCTGCGTGCTTGGAAGATAGCTGCGGAGATCATCAACTTCAATCGAGATTGTTTGAGGTAAAGATCTATTTTTGCCCAAACAATCGTACCTGCTACTGATAATCGAAAGCAGTATTACAACAAAGCTCAAAAGGAAGAATTGGAAAATAATAGACGGGGCATAACTTTAGCGATGATAAATAATTATCCAAAACTGTTGCTTAAATTCATGGCTGACAAGGACAAAGTGTCACCGCTGGTAGAGATGATTCTGTATATGAATCTCGATCGATCTGTACATTAAAGAAGCATTTTTCAAACATAGGCTATGAGCTTTTGTTTCACTGAAAGTCAAGGAGACCTGCAAGATTGTGCACATACAAAACTAAAGAAGTATAGGTCAGACATTCTTAAGATTGTCGATGAGGGCATTTTATTTGCCTTTGAGGATGCTCCAAGACAGCTTAGTTTCCTTGGAGCTGTACTACATTTTGTATGTAGACTTCCAAAATCAGACATCCTAGAGATGTCAAAAAACGAGCAGAGAATGTGAATACGAATGAAGATCCTAGTGAGTGGGCGTTCTTTACGTTACTTTTGTTGATCATTTGCGTGAGAATTATGCAAAGAAGGCCAGTCGTAATGGCGACGAAGAAGGAACTTTTCTGGTTCGCCGGGGTAGTTCACATAAACGCCGTAAGATACAGGGGAAGAAACTCTTTGACGAAAAAAATGATCAAGTGAAGAAGATGAGTCTTTTAGTGCATCTGACCAGGAAGGTTCAGAAGAAGAAGATCGAGATGAGGAGGAGGAGGATGCTCCTTTGGTAGATTCTTTAAACTCTGCAGCATAATTGAGGAGGTCTTTGAGAGTTCAAACCAGGAAAGCAAATCCTAAAATTCCGGGAAAGCTCCTTAAAGAGGATGAATCTGATTCTAGAATGCCAAGTTTCCAGCGTAATTCTATTCGTCCGAAAAGCATGCACATGTTAAATGAAGTGAGTGACTATAAGTTACTTTCTGTGATGTTTTCTTTTGTTCACTTTTTTTTTTTTTTTGTTGGTGAGAAAGAAGATTGACGTAGTTACAACTTACAATGAAGAAGAAAATGGTTGTTCATCTCTTCTTCCAAGTTGCACATCTTGGAAGCGAATTGAATTATTGCATCATTCGTCTTGCAGAGTCTCCAAATTAAGCAATGGGAATTTTTTTCTTCGAAGGAACTGCCGAATTGATGTGCTCCAACTCTCATTCCAAAAGCTAGTATTCTGACCACTACGAAAGAGTTGATCGTAACTAAACGAAGAGAGCTCATATTTTTGCATCTTATGCAAGTAAGCTAAAAACAGAAGATGTACGAAATAATTTTACAATACCCCATATGATGTTGCATTATATTCATGTGCATCAGCCATCACGCACAATGAATAACGGTGTCATTCATATTCGTCCTAGTACTGTCGTGAAATCTCTCTGCATTTAAGCCTATATATGTTTATTCATCATAATCAATTTACTAATCATATGGCGTAAAAGTGATTAAACATTGCAGATTAAAGATGTGGATTATTATTATACATGGATCTTTGAATCGACAAAATTGTTGAGACATTGGAGAAAACCAAAATGAAATTTGTTCACCATATTTGAAGATGCTTACAATCATACATGGTTCCCTGGACATTTACTTTCACAATGGCGGGATTTTTATACTCTCTCATGTATTTGGACGGGATTTTTACGGAAATCTAATACAACTTGTATTTTTACTTTAAAATCAAACAAATGTTTTTGTATCACTGTTATTGGTGTTCCCAAATAATAAATGTAACTGATTAATTTTATTTTTTCATAAAATTATGGAATATTTGGTTACGAACAAAGGTATATATATATATACACAGAAAAAATAAATCCAAATCTACTTTAATATGGGGTTATTATTGTTCTACTTTAATCCAAATCTAATAAAATTGGGGTTATTGTTCTCCGAATTTCTAAATGATAAAGTATTTTCAAATTCTTACAATTTTGGAAATGTAAGCGAAAATCATCACGAGTTTCTATTGGCTAGACCCAAAGACGGCCCTGAGTCTAGAAAATCCTGTGCGTGTAACAACAACAATAAATTATGGAGTTTCAAATTTGCTAGACCTACGGTTTTACATTCGTGAGATGATTACACAAAGACGAGAATTGTCATCACGAACACTAAAGCAGTAAACTGGACAATTGTATACTAAAGACGTCTAGACACAAGCTAGTTTCGTATGTGTAGGAGTTCGTTATCAATTTTCATGTCAACAGATGAAATATGTGTGATTCAAAAAACTGGCGAGTCTTACGTTCTTGGTAATTGTCATATCCCTTCTTAGTCATAGTCAGGGTGCCCTTATAAATTCTGGGGTTGTCTTTTAGTGAATTCTTATGTGAGTATCTGGCACGTGTGAGCCAAAACCTCTCGTTCCTTTTATTGGTCTCAGTATTCACCCATGGATAGGTGTGAAGAAGTTTTGTCAGGACTTTATGTTTCTTTGCCTCTTTGAGGTCTTTCTCAATATCACAAAGTGTAGATCCCGTGAATTGAATCCCCTAATTAGAGCTGTTTGTAGTGTAGATCACTACAAGTGGTATCAGTTGGGTTTATCCTTGTACTATCATGGCAGATGGTACTAGGTTACGAAACTGACGAATCTCGAGGAGAAGAATATGAGTTTGGAATTGAAGGAAATCGCGTGATGAGATGCAGTCGCTTCGCTCACGATAACGCCGAGGTGAAAGCTACTCTTAAAGATCAAGTCGACGCTCTTAAATTGATTCTCCAAAGAATCGAAAAATTCTCAGGAAACTCCTCGTATGAAAATCTTAATCATACTGGGAAGAAGGAGAACTGTACTCCCAACACCTCTACGGCCGGCCAACGAATTCCTCAACAGCGTCTACTTCTTAATCCTCGGATGGGTGAAGGTCGGCTTTTCTGAATTCTGACCTAAAATCGATTTTCCTCGTTTTGATGGCACGAACCCAAGAGCTTGGGTCGTAAATGCAAGAAATACTTCTTTCTCCACTAAATGAATGATGAGGAAAGGTGAATCTAGCAACCCCGTACTTGAAGAAAAAGCAGATGTGTGGTTCCAGGATTATCAGACTGAAAAGGTATTTTATATTGGGAGGATTTCATTATTGATGTTTGCACTAGATTTCAAGAAATAGGCCATGATAATGTTGTAGGTGAGTTCAATAAATTAGATCAAACTCATTCGTTTTGGACTATCAAGAAAAAATTTAAAAGAACTCAAAAACTTTAATGTTAAGAAAGAATCCTTCCTCAAACGACGATTACTTCATTCATAGTTTTACAAAGGGTCTAAAGTAGATATCAAACTAGTGGTAAAATGTTTTCTCCTACTTCTCTCTGCCCAGACTATTTTTTTAGCCGGAAGGCAAGAATGTATCACAGAGAAACATCTAAGGCTCCACCCAAATACTTCGGTAAGTTTTAAATGCAGTAGCAAACCTTTCCTTACCCCTATCAAACCTCCTAATCTTTCTCCTCTAGTTCACTACGGGAAAAATATACATCTACAACTGGGGTTTTACAACTCTT
>JAJJWW010006961.1:0-143238 GCA_023531295.1 Papaver armeniacum | reverse complement strand
CTAAGGTTCTATCAAGTCCATACTTATACCAATTAATGTTAATTTATGGATTGAGTTTTCCAATTGCTTGGCACGTCTTTTTCCACCTATCTGTGTATTGCATCAATGTTTCCCGGGGTCCGATAGATAAAGAAAATAGCCTATCTAACCCTGCATTTATTGATTTGTTGTGCATGTATGTCTCAAAAAATACCGTAGAAAATTGCTCAAAAGAATAAATTGAGTTTGCTGGTAAATTGTCATACCAGGCTAGTGCTGATCCCGTCAAGCTTGCAGGGAAGTACCTACAAAGTACTACCTCATCTCTTTCCTAATGGGTAAGGACATGAGTGTAATATCGTAGGTGGGATGCGAGATCTGAGGTACCGTTGCATGCTTGGAACGTAGGTACCGGGCATTTCAGAGGGATGGGTTCCCTCAAAATGTGAAAAGACAATGGGGATGTGGTTGGCTCTTGAAGCACTTCTTCTAGTCTTGCACCTGCGTGGCCAGTTTTTAGGCCTTGTATTTCCTTCCGCATTTTCTCCATTTGCTCCATAACCATGTTCACATTGTGAGCATATCTGGACAATGCTTCGTCGTAGTAGGATTGAGAGGGCTTGTATGTTGCATCCATCTCGTCTGGATCGTGGTGCGCTTTCCTGGCTCCCCTAGGTTGGTTGGCCTTCGGTGGGTTAAGATCCACCCTGCGTCTTCCTGAGATAGATCCGTTTTGCACGCCTCTTTGACGGAGGGTGATCTTGGAGCCTTCGATCTGTATGTCCATCATGCCTTTGAGATTCTGGTTCTCTTAAGCCATCTCGTGCATTTTATCCTCATGCTCTTTGTTACGGAGTAGCACGGCTGCTATTTGTGCCGCTATTTGGTCTTCGTTGTGGATTCCCCCACCCTGAGGAGTGCTGTCAGCTGGATCCTCTGAGTTATCCGTTCCTTCTTCTATAACTGGTGTGTCTGGATCTATCTGGATTGGAGTTAGGTTTCCCAACCCTCGTCCCATAGGAACTAAGGTTCTGGGTAACCCTGTGTTGGTCGTAGGTGGCTGTGTAGTGGTAGGATGCTCCGGTAACGGCATGCCGTAAAGTGGTTGAGCTCCCGATATTTGCCCCATACCTTTGGCAGGAATAGGTGATTTGTTAGCAATCATTCTTCTGGTTATTTTGCTTTGTCCGTCCTCTGCTTTGGTTCTTTGATTCACTTGAGACGACTTTTGAGATATTCCTCTGGTAATTGCTGGTCGTGAGCTTGTTGGTATATCATTTGGTTTCTACATGCCTTCGGCTTTTGTTATCCTCCGGTCACAGAAAGTCGACAGAATCTTCTACTTGGGTGCTTTCGTCAAAATTAGCAATTAATGCTCTGACACAGAAGACGGCTGAGCAGCTTTTTCAGAAAAGGACTGAAATAATGTCTTTGGAAGACAGGAATTAAATTTTTATGACAACCTTGGAAAAAACAACCTTAAACGTTGAAAACCAATTAAAAAGAGGTGTCAGATCTCGCAAAAAACAAGGTTATTAAATGCTTGAGAAGATCTTTCTTCCTTAAAATCTCACTGAGATTCCTCTGTTAGTCAAAGGTTCTCAGATCTAAAAGATGCTTTGTTTGAAAAGGTTGTTTTAGTACAAAACAAAAGTTTTAACATTTTGTGAGTACGTTTTTGTGAAATTTTTCATAGATTTGTGACTTAGTATATGTCTTTAGAGGCTATGAAATCAAAGAACATACATGAATAACGGATGAACAAATCACTAGAAAGTGAGATTCATCGTTGTAGATCACAGATCCCTTCATTACAGAAGATGTGTAAGTTAAAGATAAAGTTATGTCTAAACTCAAGCTTGTGAGAAAAACACGGTGTGACTACTCATTTTCCCGTAGTCTACGTAATGTATACAGCTCAGAGAACCAGATACTAAGTAGTATCGATACCTCTGTTGAACTGATAATGCTAAGTGAAAAGGCGAGGGTACCCAAATATACCTCAAGCTAAAACTTTTCCTACCTATAAGTTCTTTCTCCGAAAGTGATTGACTATGGACTGAGTCGAGACAATAAAACTAATCGGTTCACACTTCGTGTGATCATCTATGGATATGAGATCGAGACAATACAACAACGAAGTATGTTTACTTGATACAAAGGTTCGAACTTAACCAAACACAATAGGATTGCTTATCAAGTAAATAGGAATTAATGTTTGTGTGATTTACTTTAATTATAATAAAACAATTATAATACGGAAAATAAAAGTAAATGACACAACAAGATTTTGTTAACAAGGAAACCGCAAATGCAGAAAAACCCCGGGACCTTGTCCAGAATTGAATACTCTCAGGAGTAAGCCGCTACATAAAATTACACCTAACTTCGTATAGTTGAGACTAAGTAACTAACCCTATAGTTCACTTAGTTTCGTCTGTATTCCCACGCCTCCGACTTGTGAATAAGTCACGTACTTGGAACAATTCCTTTGGTTCGTATTCCAAACAGTAAAGGAACAACAAATCTGTTTGGTATCAACTCTATTCAACCAAGTTATATGAGTTGGACAAAGGCTCTTCTGTTTATCTTAACATAAACTCCTTCGTCGGGTCCTTAGATCTATCTTATGTTCAATCACCCAAAGGTAATCGTTTAAGATTAAGCCAATAAATACCTTTAATCACAAGGAAACGTATTGATGTCGATCTACTCAATTAATCAATCCAATCTACCACAAGGATAAACTGATTATTAATTGGATCCTCTTTTACCGAAACAAGTATTGTGCACAACAAAGATTATAAAACTGTTTATGGATGAAAACTATTTCTGCCGGTTTTGGTAATTTGGGGTGTGTGGATGAGAAATGAGTCTAAACCTTAAAAAAATGCACTACACGGGAGTGCTTGTAGATTCGAGAAATCAATCTTTGCAAATCCGGCCTAAACCAATAAATGGCCGTTCCAGACTTGTTTCGGTCACAAAGTGAAGGAGATGGGGTTGATCTTAGGGAGGGAAGCGAAGAAGGTGTTGAGATTGTGAAGGTGTTGGCTATGTATGACTTGTATCAGAAAGCTGAACTGGCTTGCAGGATGTAAGCTATCAGTTCCGGTGTTTGAATATGATTATATCAACACTTTCCTTTGTTGTCTTGACTTGCGTTGTTGTTGTTTTGGAAATAGGGAGGAGAACCTATTTATACAAGTCATTTGAGCCTTATTCACGTCTCTCGTTGGAAGTGGAGGAAGTGGAGTGATGGAGTAGTGGAGTTGTGTGTTAGTGTTACACGACCAGTCTTGCCCACTTCTCCTGTCATCTCTAACCGTCCATGACTTCCTGACACGTTCTTGTGATAGCGCGTTGCACACTGCACGCTGTAAACCGCTGCACCAATACCCCCCAAAGTATGTATCCCAGGTTGTGACATGATTGATGTCTCGAGTGTGTGGATCGTGGGACCCACGAGAAAGTAGCATGTAATGCTAGATTAAATAACTAAGTTATTTAGGAAGTCGATACTTGTGAAGTATCGTGTGTATTCTATGTGTGCTTGCATCATAGTGTGGTAGAGTGACGGGTGACGATCACCATGACGCTTCACTGACCAATTAACACCTGATCAGGGTTGTATAACCAAGCCGGTGAAGTTGGACGGACGAGATGATCTTTGAGACACTCATCTGCGACCGTTAATGGAATTAAGGTTTTTTTTTTTTTTTGAAGAGGTACGCAAAATCACTCTTCGACTTGGCCGAATCCAAGCTTGGGATACAATTTTGGCAGGGCCGATCTTACATGTGTGTAGACGACATGACGGTGTAGGCGCCCATACATCATCGTCTCGTGAAAGTGTGATCTGGGCCACTCAATTTGTACGGCGAAGTTGAGTGGTCAAGATCAATTTGCAACACAAATCTGGTGCCGCAAAAGCCGCGCATCATGCCAATTTTGGGTGCGCGTTCCAAGACGACCAAACTCGGTCGGTCTTGGACGATTAGTCCGGCGTGTAGGTGGTAGTCTGATGTTCACGCCTATACTTCATTGCCTCATAGAAACGTGATCTAAGCCACTCAATTTGTCCGGCGAAGTTGAGTGATCGAGATCAGTTTACAATTGGGAGGTGCGACCACGCCTGGTTTGGGCGCACAAATTGAGGTGTTCAGCCAAGTTCGGTCTTGGCCGATTGGGTGTGGAGATAGGTGGGTCCGCGGTGATCGTGTTGATACTTACCGGACCTGCTTAGTCTATTCCTGGACCCTTCATCCGAGCAGGATAAGATGGACGCTCGTGATCGCGACACAACCCAGTTTTGGGCGCACGAATCAGGACAACAAACTATAGTTGGTCCTGACCGATCAGTCAGGTATGTAGGCGGGCCCACGGTGATTGTGTTGACATGTTCTGGGCCCTTTGAATCTACATATACACCCTCCATCTATGCCTGCGAAGATGGATAGTTGAGACTGTTTTGCGACACATGTAATGTGCCGCAAACCCTAATTTAGGGTTTTTCGTCCATACTGCTTTGGCTTGGATGGTTTGGCAAGCTATGCCACCCTTTTGGGGAGGCCGACCATGCGGGGCCCGCGTTGGGTCGGTGGTGAATATTATAATTCCTGCTTGGGGGTTATGGAGCCAATCCAAGTCATCCAATCATGCTGGTGAAGTTGGATGGTCGTGACCGTTTCTGAGACTGATATGGACAATCCATATTCAAATATGCTCAATCGGGATAGTATAACACATCGAGAGATGTATGCTCAATCGGGATAGTATAACACACCAAGAGTTGTATGCTCAATCGGGCTAGTATAACACACCGAGAGTTGTATGCTCAATCGGGCTAGTATAACACACCGAGAGTTATATCCTGTGTGGGTATTTCATACATGCTTCATTATTAATGCTTGGAGGTTCGTGTTGCTCCGCTGAGAACAACACTCAGTTGTCATGCCGCACCGGTAATGAGTACAGGAAATACAAGGCTGGTTATGCATTAATTAATAATGTTGTAAATTCACAGGGTATATGGGATTGTTGCCACATGCTCTAACCTGGATGAATTTCGCGTATTTAATTCAGAGAAAACTGGGATTGTTGCCACATGCTCCATTCTAGGTGAATTAGTAAAGTGAAGAAGTATTCATCACTCATTAATGGCTTTATCTTTTGCAAGATGTTAGCGCATAATTTTGGCTTTTATAATTTTAGCCTTAAATGAAAATCCACCATCAACATTAAGTCCCCTGCCTAGCAGGTAATGGTTACACCATTGTGGGGTAGGCATGAGATGGTGATAGTTAAATACAAAGCTTATGAGACAAAGTTAGATATTACCAGGAGAGACGGGTCATCCTGTCCTTGGAGCATGTCACGTTCAAGAGGCGTCCAGGCGAGTGTCCTCTAGCATGATGTCGGTCTTTCCTGTTTCGATGGACTATTACGCCTTGTTTCGTTCGTGGGTCTACTTTGACTCGCTTGATCAAACGTGGGCTTGATGTGCCTGTTTTGGTTAATCGTGGTCCGCAAGCGTCGCTTGATCGAACGTGGGACCCGATGTAAGCATGCTTGATTCGAACATGGGCAGATGTGCATGCTTCGATCAAATGCGGGACCACCGTGTACATGTTTCAAACGTCGATCATGTCCTGTGCCTACTTCGACCGTACGGTTGATGTACTTGTTCGAGTGTCACCTTGCTACTTCGACCAAACACCGACCCAGCTAGCTTGACTAAACACCGGACTTGATACTTTGACCAAACATCGGCCTTGCTGTTTGCTTTGCTCAAACGTGGGACCCGATGTGAGCAAGCTTCTTTTTTTTTTTTTTAAATGAACCTTGTGTGCTCAAATGTAAATGTGGGTCCTGTAGAAAGCGTTGAAGCTTCTGGAGCAGGCCCGGGAGAACGTTGAAGTGTTGGGAGCCAAACGCCTTCTTACGAGAGAGAGCTTTGATTGGGGACGGTTGTGTCCGCTTCGACCAACTGGGGATGGGATCAAGTGGGATCCGCCGCGTGCCTGATCAACGTCGACCACCGTGTTTCGACCGGCAAACCGCCCGCTGCGTGTGCTGTTTTATTCGAATACCAGCCCTTGTGACTTTGATCAATACCGGACTTGAAACTTGAGCAATACCGGGACTTGTGACTTGATCAATACCGGACTTGTGACTTGATCAACACCGGACTCGAAACTTGAGCAATACCGGACTTGTGACTTGATCAATACCGGACTTGTGACTTGATCAACACCGGACTTGAAACTTGAGCAATACCGGATTTGTGACTTGATCAACACCGGACTTGTGACTTGATCAACACTAGACTTGAAACTTGATCAATACCGGTGTTTGGACCCAATACCAGCCTTATGTACTCCAACGTGAATGTGTGTTCTGTCGTGTGTGACTACACATCTCACGCATTTTTATACAAGTATTGACTCATGTCTTTTATTGTAGAATGAAGAAAAGAACTCCTGTTGAGATGTCTTTTGGGGATAATGCTGGTGCCAAGTCAATAGGTGTTGACAGCTTCAATGATATGTCGAACATTGATGATGAGTTGTTCACCGCGCCCTTTCAACTATATGAAAATATTCGTTCCACAAGATAACCCTTCTCCTATTGACTTCAAGGTTTTTCATGCTCCGTTGGGCCCTCATGAAGGATGGATGAGACGTATGTTGATCAATGAGTACATCAAAGATAACTTGACCAGAGCGTAGATTGATGCAGCTTGAGTGTTAAAACGGCTTGAGAGGATGTTAAAGTGGTTTCTGGTGCGAATGTTGAGGTGGATCCTGGAAAGAGTGTTGAAGAAGGATTCTGAAGCGAACGTGGGTCCCGGAGAGAGCGTTGAGGCGGCTCTTGAATAGACCATGGAAGCAGCTTCTGCGAGAGGGAGCGTTGAAGTGTTTCCCTCTTCAGTTCGATTTACCCTTGCAAATTCCATGCTTCTTGACTGACCATCTCTCTCATGTTGAAGAATTCCTTGATCGACGGTGAAGGAACTTCATGCCGAGCCTCGATCCCCAAGCGTGGTTTACATGGTTTGTTCGTAGTGGTTGTTGACGAGCCAGATATGGAATATCTTGGACATTGTTTCATCATTGTGGGATTCGTGCATGTTGTACTGGAGTTGGAGTTGTAGTTGCAGGAAATCCTACACTACACCCCTCATTAGAATACACATAATTAAGCCATTTTAAGATGAACAATTACCATTTTTATTGATTGAATTCTTGAATATTGATAGTATGAAATGGAAATGAGTTATAGAATTACAATCGCTCTAAAACTTTCTCTCTCTTAATGACTTGCCCAACACTTCCAAAAGAACTCCCCCTCCCCATCGGCCTAGACAACTCTTTATATAGGGTATTACATAATGGATGACAGCTAAGCTGTCCTTTATTTTCGGGAATGACTTGCGAAATATCGCAAGTGTACAAGTGTATGATCTCGCGACACTCATAAATCTCGCAAGTCTTCACATTTTTCTCATGTTCTGGCTATCGTCATCCATTGCGTCATTAATGTTACTTTCCTGCGACGCCTTCGCAATGCTGTCATTTATTAATCTCGCGAAGTATTGATGTTGCGATATTCTGATCCTACATCTTGCCTCTTCTCATGTCTTCTCTGCGAAGAAGAGAATCTCATGAGAACCAATTTTTTTTTAAATGCCGCAATCATTTGTTTTCCATCAATTTTTTGTCGACAAGATTCCGTGAATTTAGGAATGACCGTTTACACGTATCTAAAATTTCCCTTTTTACCGGCACATTTAATGTTGTCCGGTTACTCTTTTCTCGTCTATTTAAAGGAGGGTTCCTTATCCAGTTATTCTTTTCTTTTACTTCGTCTTCTTCATTGTATGCAACTTTTTTCTGTTGTTTTTCTTCATCGTCTTCTTCATCTTTTTTCTGCTACTACTCTTCTGCTACTGTTTCTATGGCATCAAGGTTTGTTAATTTTGCTGGATTTGGCCACTTTGTGATTGATTTTTCTTATTGAAGTTGTTTTATTCCGATACTATTCTTCTTTTAATGATTCTCCTGCCATTTTTATTTTAGCAAGAATAAATCTAGTACCAAGTTCACCGTTGTGAACCCTAATATCTCCATGGGCTCGCAACCGAAATCCACTGCCTCTAAAAGAAAGCCTGCGAATGACAAGGTATTTAAGAAACATTTACTCTTTTAATAACAATATTGTTGCCTCTGTTTCTTATTTATCTTGTTATTCGCAGGGTGACAAAAATGTTGATATGTCCCCCAAGAAGCCTCGCTATTCTAAACCTGTCGCACCTGCTGTTTCCTTTCCTCTATTCAAACTTACAACTTCTACTGCGAAATCTTCGCAAGATAATCCTACTGCTTCTTCTTGTGGAAATACCGTTGATGATAACACTCATATGCCTGAATTTCTCATAGATCAGATCCCTCATAACAATCTCATTGCGAATGAGTCTATTTCTCCTTCCATTGTTAATGCCTCTACCATTTCTCCAATCATTAATCTTCATGAGATTTCTTCTTCTCATGATATTCCTTTAACAAAAGATGACTCATCTTTTCCTTCTTCTATCGCCATTACTTCCTTATCTGAGCAGATCCCTCTTACTAAAGAAAATTTGGAAGGAATAGATGTGGCCTTCAAAATTCTATCAGATATTGTGAACGATGTCAAGAAAACTTCTGTTGATCCTATCAAATCCGATGTCTGCGAGATTTTGAGTAAACACCTTGGCCCTGATAGAATTTCGCAAACATCTTTGGAGCAAGAGATTAATA
Organism: Papaver armeniacum; assembly: GCA_023531295.1. Lineage (NCBI taxonomy): Eukaryota > Viridiplantae > Streptophyta > Magnoliopsida > Ranunculales > Papaveraceae > Papaver > Papaver armeniacum. The sequence goes on along the minus strand of JAJJWW010006961.1, from coordinate 134,458 downwards.
TTTTGAAGAATGATCTCCAAGCTATGACTGCAAAGTGTAATATCCTCCAACTTGAGAATCAAAAACTTCAAAATGTTTCACTGGATCGTGATAATCTTCGCAAGAAGAATGAAGAATTGAAAGGTATACACTTGCCTCTGTGTATTTTTTTTTTATTTTTTTTATTGAACCAAGAGCCGTTGTTCGCCCTTCAAGCTTTAAACCAGAAGCGAAAAATGGAGATATACCAGCTGGAATCTACTGTTGAAGAAGTTCGAGGTGATAGAGATACTTGGATGGAGCAATATAACCAATTAGATAATCTTCATACATACTCTGTTGATCAAATAGATAATCTTTCTAAAGAAAATGTTGACTTAGTACAGGAACAAGGCTCATTAAGTAATGAATTATCTCGCATCTCTTACTCTTTGACTAAAGCTAATCTGAAGTTGGAAACTTTATCAGATGAGAATGGAATTCTTTCTCAAGAGAAGCGAACTCTGTTAAACAAGGTGGCGATTTACTCGCAACAATCTGATGTTTGTCAAAAATTATGTAAAGAGCAAGAACAATCTCTTTGCTCGTTGAGAAATCAACTTGAAGAAGTTACTGCCGAGAAGGATAAACTTATTCAGAGTAGAATAATATTGAGTGTAAAGACAAACCAATTCAAGGATCAATGCTCCAAGTTAGAAAAGTCCAATTATTCCCTTGCGAAAGAAAATGCCTTACTTGTTTCCAACGAAAAAAGCTTGCGATCTCGACTGAAAGGTTTAATTGGAGATAATTTTGACAATGCCATGGATCATTTGGAGAATAGTTGTTCGGCTTTAATCCAACATCTTACCTCGCAAAAGGAAGGTAGTCATATTATTTGACTACCTTAATCCATTTATTTATTATTTTATGATATTTTCCTTGAGAATTCCAAAAATCTGAATGATTTTCTATGTTCTTTTGTTTTGCAGACTCTGAGAAAAATCTTCATTCCACTATTGCCGCCCTCAAATCTGATTATTCAAAAATTCGCAAAGAAAATGAATTACTCGCTAATTCCCTTGCTCGTTCTCGCGATCATGCAGAAAGAAAATTCGATTATATGTCTGACTGTAAAGACATAGAAAGTAGAAATCATCAAAAAGCACTCCTTCGTCAGTTTCATCTTAAAGCCGAAGTTGCTGTGAATGATGTTTTATTATCCAAGTCTCTTAATCTTGTGTCTATCGAACCTCTGGAAGTAAGTGATGACGAAGTTCCTAATTCTCCTGAAAGCGATTTCAATTATAATAGTGGCGAAGAACTCGCAAATGAAGAAATAATCTCTCCTAATAAAGTTGTCAACGATGATCTGAATGATGGAGGATCTGGTGGAAATATAATAATTGGAGAAAATATTGATAAAGTCGCTGAAGAAAACCCAGTATCTCCTTCTGGTGAAAAAACTAATGTTTGAGAATTGACTTTCTCATGTAACGTTTCTTCTTGTATTCTTTCTTGCAACGAATTCAATTCTTGATATGTAATAGTTAATATTTTGTTTTTCATTATTTTTATTTATATTGAATTTCATTATTGCGACAAGATCGCTAGACGTCTTTACATTTTCATGTAATGACCCATTGATCTTGCCTTATCATTGCTCTTGTGTGGTCTTATCTTGCCTTCCTAGTTAAAGGTCTTATTTTGCCACCCCTCATTGTGACAAAATCGCAGGACGTCTATACACTTTCATGTAAAGACCCATTGATCTTTCCTTATCGTTTTCTTAGTATTATTGCCTCTGCAGAATGTTTTTGTTGCGACAATATGACAGGCATGTAAGTTCTTGCGAATTTACAGCCCCATGACATTGTCGTCTTGCGACGAGATCGCAGGACGTCTTTACACTTTTATGTATAGACCCATTGATCTCGTCTTAACCTCGCGTTAGTATTATTGCCTCTTCAGGATCATCGCACAAATATGACAAGCCTAAATTTTCTTGCGAAAATAAAGCCTCATGACATTTGCGTCTTAAGACACTTATCGGCTCCCTAATGGAGGGTGCCGCCCTTATCATCTCCCCTGGTTGCCCCTTCAAGGAGGCGTACATCGGCCATACAAGACTATATCCTCCCATCCGGTCTTAACAACAACCAGATTGTTTTTGCAGCCTCTTATCCCTTATACCTATAGGGTTTATGGTTACGAGACTGCACCCTAAGTGGAGTTTTCTTCGGTAGAGTGCGGCATGTGCCAAGACTTGCCAAGAATGGCCGAGACACTTCAAATGCCCCAGAACTCTTGGCTCAACCGTGTACCTCGGCACCTTGGTCATACACCGACTCCTTGGAAGAGCCCCTCGGTCGTCCAACCAGGGTATAACCTTATATATATAGTTGGAAATCCAAGGTATCTCTCCCGGATAGGCTTTCATGGGCCCCAAATCTCCATGACTCAAGTTCCAGGGGCGGTGTAACCTTTTCCCTGAGTCATGTCAAGAGATACCCCTTATATGACGCACTTTAGGTCTTACATTTGCCTCTTACGAAATATCATTCGCGAACTAGGGTGTACGCCATAAAGGTTCGTCCCATTCACTCACTCTTTCATTTTTGACAATTCGTTCAATCATTCATTTTTAATTATCTCTTGATATTTTATTTGCGATGTATTCGCAGACTTGCTTTATTTTATACACTTTCGCAATCACTCTGTCACAGGAACATTTCATATGAATTCATTTCATTTTATTCATTTAATATTTCGCAACTCATTCTTTCCCTTCCATCTTCTATGGGTAGTACTTCTTAAGATATAACCTATTCCATGGTCTATCCAATCTTTGGCCCACATCTTTGCCCTCAGGATCCATTAATCTATATGCCCCTGTTCCAACTATCTCCTTGATGATATAAGGTCCATCCCACTTTTTCGCCAATTTGCCACCACTTTCTCGCTGATATATTGGTGTTTCTCGCAATACCATGTCACCTGGTTGAAATTCGCGTGTCTTGACACGTTTGTTATATTCTCTAGCTAATCTTCGCTGATAATTCTCCATATGTTGTAATGCTCTTTCTCTCTTCTCCTCTAATTCATCTAATTTAACCAAAATGTTACTCGCACTAAGATTTTTCTCCCAAGCTTCTATCTTTGTTGTTGGAATAATAACTTATGTCGGAAGTACAACTTCAACTCCATATGTCAAACAAAATGGTGACATCCCCGTGGCTTCTCGCCTTGTTGTATTGTAAGCCCATACTGCATTATGCACTTGTTCACACCATGGCCTGTTATGTCCTTCTAACTTCTTCTTTAATATGTCTGCAATTGTCTTATTTGTTGCTTCCGCCTGTCCATTGGCTTGCGGGTATAGAGGAGTTGATTTCCCACATTTTATTTGAAATGCATTGAGCAGCAATTCTATATTTTGTCCCTCAAACTGTTTCCCATTGTCGGATACCAATGTCTTTGAATTCCAAATCGCATATTATGTTTTCAAATATGAAGGTAAAAACATCTTTATCGCGAATGTGTTGTCACAGCTTTTACTACGCCCACTTTGTGAAATAATCAGTAGCAACAATCAGATATCTCTTCTGCCCTGTACCTGGTAAAAATGGTCCTACAATATCTAACCCCCACTTTCCAAAGGGCCATACACTCGTTGAAGAGGTTAATGGTGCTCCTGGTGCATGTATTCTCTTTCCATGCCTCTGGCAATCTTCGCAATGTCTTGATACTTGTTTCGCGTCTTCATGCATATATGGCCAATAATAGCCTTGCATTTTCGCCTTATGTGCTAAAGATCTTCCACCACTATGATTGCCGGATCCCCACTTGTGTAACATTTTTAACACTGCTTCTCCTTCCTTTCGTGTTAAACATATAAGCGAGGGTCCATTAAAGGATCTTCGGTACAATACCCCGTCTCTTAATTCATAATTTGTTGCACAGCTTTTTAATTTGTGCATCTCTAACCTATTTCTTGGTGTTTCTCCTTTCATTAGATAAGCATAAAGTTCCGTTCTCCAATCTTCGCAATTGGGTCTTTGTGTTTGATCTTCTATGAGCATTACTTCTTCTTCTTCTTCTTCCTCTTTGTTGATTGATGGTGATATAAGTGTCTATATTTTTATGCATCTCGCAGTTGGATCTGTCATCATGCTTGATATAAAAGCATAAGCATCCGCGAGTCTATTATCTCTTCTTGATATGTGTCTCCACTTTATTTTTGGTATCTTTGCTGACAACTCTTCAACAAGTTTTTTATATTTTTTCATGGATGGTTCATTTGTAGTATATTCTTCTTTTATTTGGCGAATAGCCAACTGTGAATCACTGGTGACCCTCACATTTTCCAATTTCATTTCTATTGCGAATCGCAAAGCATGTATTATAGCTTCATATTCCGTTTCATTGTTGGTAGATGCAAATTCCAATCTGAAAGAAAAAGCCATTTTATTGCCTTCTGGCGAAATCACAATGATCCCAATTCCGTTACCTTCTCCATTTGATGATCCGCCTACTAATGTTTCCCATCTGTCTGGCTCAGTTAATAAATCCCTTGTATTTCCATGTTCTTCTTCTATATCCATCATTTCTTCCACTGCTTCATCCTCTTCCAATGGAAATTCTGCTAAAAAGTCTGCAACAACTTGTGATTTGGGAGAGGTTGATATTTCATACTTGAGCTTGCAATGACTTATTTGAGCATTCCATCTTTCAACCCTTCCTGATCTTTTCGAATTTTTCATTACTGACTCAATTGGTACTTTTGTTATTACCTTATCTGTGTGTGCTTCGAAGTAGATGCGAAGTTTAAATGTTGCGTAAACTAATGCCAAAATTAATTTTTCAATTTTTGAATAATTTCTCTCCGCGCCGTTGAATGTTTTGCTGATGTAATAGATTGGTTTTTCCACTCCTGCGTCCATTCGCAGCAACACTGCACTTAATGCATGCGAGGTTGTCGCAAGATAAATTAACAATTCTTCCCCTGGTTTTGCTTTTTGCAAAATTGATATATCCATTAGATGTTCTTTTATTCCTTGTAAAGCTTTTTCACACTCATCTGTCCATCTGAATTTCGCTCCCTTTTTGAGTATGTTGAAAAAATGTTTACATTTGTCAGATGATCGCGAGATGAATCTTCCTAGCGAAGCCAACAGTCCATTTAATTTCTGAACATCTTTTACTGTCGCCGATGTTGGCATATCGCGAACTGCTTGTACTTTCTCTGGATCAACTTGTATTCCTTCTTTTGACACAATGTAACCTAAAAATTTTCCTGATGCCACTCCAAAGGTGCATTTTTCTGGATTTACTTTGATGTTATATTGCCTCATTTGTTAAAAAATTTCTTTTAAGTCTTGTACATGGTCTTTTGCTTCTTTACTTTTTATTAACATATCATCCACATACACCTCCAATGTTTTATGTATCCATTTCGCGAACACCTTTTCTACCATCCTTTGGTGTGTCGCTCCGGCATTTCGCAACCCAAACGGCATTTTTGTATAACAATATAATCCTCTTGGAGTGAAGAAAGCAATGTGTTCTTGGTCTTCTTCAGCGAGTGGTATTTGATTGTAGCCTTTGTATCCATCAAGGGATGATATCCTTTCATTTCCTGCCGCTGATTCAACCATTTGCGGGATATCTGGCAACGAAAAACTATCTTTTGGACAAGCTTTATTTAGATCAATAAATCTATACAAATTCTTATCCCTTTTTTCTTCTTAGGGACTACGACCATATTTGATATCCATTCGGGATATTTTGCTTGTCTAATGATTCCTGCATCTAACATCTTCTGCAATTCTTCTTCTATTTGGGGATGATATGCTGTTGCGATTTTTCTAATTCTTTGTTTGAATGGTCTTGCATTTTTGTTAATTTCCAATTTATGGCACGCCACATTTGGATCTATACCAGGCATTTCATCCATATCCCATGCGAAAATATCTCTGTAATCTCGCAACATGCCAACAGTTCTTTTTTCTTCATCTGCTTCCATCTTAGTCCCAATTTTTAACATCTTGGGTTCTTCTTCAGTTCCAACGTTCACTTCCTTTGTTTGCTCCGCTGCGATGTAATTAGCCTTCGGTTCTCCCATAGGTGTTGGTCCTCTCTTTTCTTTCGCAAGCCCATTTTCTCCCTCAGAAATTTCGCTAGGTATTCCTTTTCCTTCTTTTGCTCTTATCATATAAATTCTAAATTCTTCTTCTTTTTTAGCTGCTTTTGCCATCTTTTTGCGATCTTTTCGTTTATTCACCTGTTCTTCATAATGTTTTACTTCCACTTGATAATACATTCTTCCTTTATCAGCGTCTCCTCTGATCTCGCCAATCCCATTTGGCGTTGGGAATTTAATACATTGATGAAATGTTGATGCTACAGCTTTAATAGCGTGTACCCATGGTCTTCCTAACAACATGTTGTATGGTGATTCCATATCCACTACACATAACGTCACATGTGTTTCAATTTCTCCCAACAAAATTTGTATTTTTACTTCCGCTCTAGGTTTTGTTATGGATTTGCCAAAACCATAGATATGATATGTTGCGGAAGTCATTTCTTCAACTTTGTACCCCAATTTTTTATAAGCATGATAAAACATTATATTCACTGAACTTCTTGTATCCACCAAAGTTCTATTTATTGCACATTCTTCCATTGCTTTTGTTGATTTTCCTTCTTCTTTGCTTGCACTTATCGTAATTACCAATGGAGATGTGTGATTTAAATTCTCTCCTGATATCTCTGTTGTTGTGAATGTGATCTTTTGTTTTTCCCATTCTTTCAAGGGTGGTGTTTTCTCTGTTGTTATAATTTTCTTTCCTTCAAAATCTCTTTTGTGTATTCTCCCTCTGATACTTTCATGAAATTCATTAACCATTGTTTTTGTGATCATATTACATTCCAATTCTCCATTATTCTCTTTGATTCTGGTTTTCTCCAATTTGTCCATCATATTCTTGATTTGAACAATTTCAATGATAATATTCAATCTCTTATCTTTTATCCTCCCTGTTTCTAGCGCATATGTAGTTGCAGGAAATCCTAAACTACACCCCTCGTTAGAATACACATAATTAAGCCATTTTAAGATGAACAATTACCATTTTTATTGATTGAATTCTTGAATGTTAACAATATGAAATGGAAATGAGTTATAGAATTACAATCGCTTTAAAACTTCCTCTCTCTTAATGACTTGCCCAACACTTCCAAAAGAACTCCCCCTCCCCATCGGCCTAGACAACTCTTTATATAGGGTATTACATAATGGATGACAGCTAAGCTGTCCTTTATTTTCGGGAATGACTTGTGAAATATCGCAAGTGTACAAGTGTATGATCTCGCGACACTCCTAAATCTCGCTAAGTCTTCACATTTTTCTCATGTTCTGGCTATCGTCATCCATTGCGTCATTAATGTTACTTTCCTGCGACGCCTTCGCAATGTTGTCGTTTATTAATCTCGCGAAGTATTGATGTTGCGATATTCTGATCCTACAGGAGTTGACGGACGCGCAGGATGTTATATCTCGGTGGTTTTCCTCTTGATGCTTCAGGGAACTGCTTACAGAAGGCTGAAGGTTGTATCGCCTGTTGGTGAGATATATGCCCCTACAAACATTATGAGGCTCTTCATTACCGGCGCAGTTCTGGTTCTTTCTATCGGGGCATATGTTGTTATAGATGAGCGTTCAACATGTTCTATAGGATGACCAAAAGCGCGGATTCTCCAACATAGCATGATAGACATGTACCATGCGATAAAGTGACTTCGCCGGATCTTGTTCGACCATTGTCCGATAGAGTGACTCGCCAGATCTTGCTCGATATGACGCGTGGACATCGTTATCTTCTTGAGACTGCTCCCTTGAGGTATCGGCTCCAGTGGAAGATTGCCGTCATAGAGCGTTGATACGTTGCACCGGTATTCTTTAAACCAAATGGCAGTATGGTATAATAAAAATTTCCGAGAGGAGTTCAAAAAGTTATCTTACTTGCATCATGCTCGTACGTCCTTATCTGGTTGTAGCCGCTACATCCATCCATGGAGGAGAACATGCCGTGTCCGCTGGTTGCATCTACTAACATGTCGATGTTAGTTAGAGGAGGATTGTTTTTGGAGCAGCACCTGTTCAAGTCTCTGAAGTCTATGCGGCACCTGATCTATCCATTTTCCTCGTGTCTGAGCTACAACTGTTTAACCGACTTGGATCCAGGTATGACATGTAGATGATGGGTGACCAATTTTCATCTAAATCCGGCATTTCTTCATATCTCCAAGTGAATATGTCCTGGTACTCTTGGAGAAGTTCCACGAGCTTCGTGCGTTTATCCGTACACAAGGTTGAGCTTATGGAGATAGGCCTAGGAGATTCCTCAACGATTTCAATCTCATCAGTTGTGGAGTTGATGCCATCTTGCATTGTTGTGGAGCATCTAGCACTTGTTCTTGTGGTTCGTTACTGTTGTAGCATTCCATTGGGTGGAGAGACTGGGTAATAGGCTCCCCTGCTAATTGATAATGGAAGTGTCGGTACACCGTTTTCCCTTTCTGGTCACGACTCTCCACAGAAGTTCGTTCCCTCTTCGTGTGAACGTGGGTCGTGGCTTCACAGGATGGAGAAGAATGCTTCGTCAGCAAAGATGCATCGTGGGTTTTAACCCTCAATGATGCAGGCCGGTCTTCTTCTTGAATTGATGCCCACGTGGGGAGTGGGACGCAAAGAACTTGTCTAATTCTATCCGCGGAGCTTCTCCCGTATGTGCTGGTTTGGTTTCCCTCGAAGTCCGTCATTGTGGTAGGCTTCCGTACGACCTTGCCTGGGAGAACCTTGGATGTCCTGAGAGTCTTGAGAGTAATCACATTCGAAGACGCTCCTATGTAGATAAGGGTCGTCCTGAACTCTGAATCCTTGATGTGTGCGGTGACATGTATGGCACGGTCGTGACCTTCCTCTGGTTGATTGCAGCAAAACGTCTCCGCGCGTTGATTCTTCGAGAGGTGTGAAAGTTCGCATAAACTTTCCACTAGAGAAACCGCTTTCCGATCCACCGGCCTCTGGTTCATAGTGAAACTATTGACTTGAGGAGGATCGTTGTGAGGATCAGTCCCCAGTGTAGGAGTCTCTATGACATGACCGCTCATATCTGATGTCGCTTCTTTGATCGAGTCCATGGAGGTCCGCGTCGCCAAGTACCTTCTCCGGTGCGTTGAATGCGTTTCTTTTTTTTTTACGTGGGCTGTCGCGGCTCTTGTGGCAATCGATCGATTAATGTCTTAAGAAAAGTTTGCGGCCATATCCATTTGAGTCTTAGCAAGAACTTTCTGCTTCTTTATCAAGTCTGCAATGGTAATGGGTGATGGTCCTCCTCTCGTCCATCCGGCTCCTCGTCCTGATGAAGGAGTGGAAGTTGTTGCTCTGGTGACTACCAGAGGTGTTACACTTGATGAGATGCCGGGATTTGCGGCTGCTCTGGCTCTAGTGATGGGAGGTGTTACACTTACTAGAAAATCTCCTGCTACGCTGGCACTAGTGGTAGAAGTGACGGCTCCATAAGATGTATTAACCACGGTAGCTCCACTGACAGGTACATCGATATCGGGAATGCTATCCACACTAGTTCCATCAGAATTGATTGCTGATCCTGACCTGAGTTCTACCATCTTGAAATGGATTGATGATTGAATTGGTCTTAATATCTACCCTTTTTGAAATTGATAAAATTGAATCGGATTTTGAAGAAATTGACTTTACAACCGAGAGATTAACCTCCCGCTGTGGTCGCCAATTGTTTATGGGTGAAAACTATTTCTGCCGGTTTTGGTAATTTGGGGTGTGTGGATGAGAAATGAGTCTAAACCTTAAACAAATGCACTACACGGAGTGCTTGTAGATTCGAGAAATCAATCGTGCAAATCCGGCCTAAACCAAGAAATGGCCGTTCAGGACTTGTTTCGGTCACAAAGTGAAGGAGATGGGGTTGATCTTAGGGAGGGAAGCGAAGAAGGTGTTGAGATTGTGAAGGTGTTGGCTATGTATGACTTGTATCAGAAAGCTGAACTGCCTTGCAGGATGTAAGCTATTAGTTCCGGTGTTTAAATACGATTGTATCAACACTTGCATCTGTTGTGTTGACTTGCGTTGTTGTTGTTTTGGAAATAGGGAGGAGAACCTATTTATACAAGTCATTTGAGCCTTATTCACGTCTCTCGTGGGAAGTGGAGGAAGTGGAGTGATGGAGTAGTGGAGTTGTGTGTTAGTGTTACACGACCAGTCTTGCCCACTTTTCCTGTCATCTCTAACCGTCCATGACTTCCTGACACATTCTTGAGATGGCGCGTTGCACGCTGTGAACCGCCAGACCAATACCCCGGTATGTATCCCCAGTTTGTGACATGATTGATGTCTCGAGTGTGTGGATCGTGGGACCCACAGAAAGTAGCATGTAATGCTAGATTAAATAACTAAGTTATTTAGGAAGTCGATACTTGTGAAGTATCGTGTGTATTCTATGTAGGTACTGCATCATAGTGTGGTAGAGTGACGGGTGGCGATCACCATGACGCCTCACTGACCAATTAACTCCTGACCAGGGTTGTATAACCAAGCCGATGAAGTTGGACGGACGAGATGATCTTTGATACACTCATCTCTGCGATCGTTAATGGAATTAGGGTTTTTTGAAGAGGTGCGCAAGCATCACTCTTGACTTGGCCGAATCCAAGATTGGGATACAATTTTGGCAGGGCCGATCGTGCATGTGTGTAGACGACATGACGGTGTAGGAGCGCATACCTCATCGTCTCGTGAAAGTTTGATCTGGACCACTAAATTTGTCCGGCGAATTTGAGTGGTCAAGATCAATTTGCAACAGAAATCTGGTGCCTCAAAAACCGCGCATCATGCCAATTTTGGGCGCGCGTTCCAAGACGACCAAACTCGGTCGGTCTTGGCCGATTAGTCCGGCGTGTGGGTGGTAGGATGGTGTTCACGCATGTCCTTCATTGCCTCATAGAAACGTGATCTAAGCCACTCAATTTGTCCGGCGAAGTTGAGTGGTCGAGATCAGTTTACAATTGGGAGGTGCGACCATGCCTGGTTTGGGCGCGCGAATTGAGGTGTTCAGCCAAGTTCGGTCTTGGACGATTGGGTGTGGAGATAGGTGGGTCCGCGCAGTGATCGTGTTGATACTTACCAGACTTGCTTATTCTATTCATGGACCCTTCATCCGAGCAGGATAAGATAGACGCTCGTGATCGCGACACAACCCATAATTAGGGTTTTGTCGGCCGTGTGTCACACCCAGTTTGGGGCGCACGAATCAGGACGACCAACTATAGTTGGTCCTGACCGATCAGTCAGGTATGTAGGCGGGCCCACGGTCATTGTGTTGACATGTTCTGGGCCCTTTGAATTTATATCTACACCCTCCATCTATGCCTGCGAAGATGGATGGTTGAGACTGTTTTGCGACACATGTAATGTGCCGCAAACCCTAATTTAGGGTTTTTTCGTCCATACTGCTTTGGCTTGGACGGTTTGGCAAGCTATGACACCCTTTTGGGGAGGCTGACCATGTGGGGCCCGCGTTGGGTCGGTGGTGAATATTCTAATACCAGTTTGGGGGTTATGGAGCCAATCTAAGTCATCCAATCATGCTGGTGAAGTTGGATGGTCGTGACCGTTTTTGAGACTGATATGGACAATCCATATTCAAATATGCTCAATCGGGATAGTATAACACACCGAGAGATGTATGCTCAATCGGGCTAGTATAACACTATAGACGCATTTATGTGTCTAATTTGTCCTCAATGTTTCGTATTGTTAGTACTCGTTTTTGTCCTTATTATGGTGTTTTGTGTATTTGTAGGTATTTTTTTGGAGATAAAGATTGTTGGAAAATTCGGATCGAAAAGCTGCTCGGAACACCCCCGGAGGACATTGGCTATTCGGACTCCCACTTTGGATAAGGGGTGACCCAATTACTAAGGGGCACCCAACTGATATTCGCTCCCCAGCTGTTGGATAAGGGATGACCTTCTTCATCGTTTGAAAACAAATTTTGGAGGGAAACAGAGCTCTCACCTGCGACATTCTGTGTTTTGATTTTGGAGCAATTGCAGTGAGACTCAATCACTTTGTTCAACCTGGATGATCTTGTTAGGCCCGAACAGGGTTGGTATGGGCTTTTGGATTGACTAGTTTTGGCTAAATCGTCGGATTGAAGAAAACAGGGTACGCATGTACGTGGAAGATATTCTCGGATTTTTTGTTATCTTTGGTATGGTTTCGTGTGTATACAGCGCGCTTGACTTCATCAGAGACGCGTAAGAAATATTTTTGGAGAAATTCGGCTTCAGCAGAAGCGTGCAAGTGATAAAAAGGGAAATTATTTTCCGTGTCTGCCAAGGAGAATAATGCATTGATTACGAGAAGATTTTGATGATTCGAGGTGTTTTGATGTATAAATAAGTTCCTTGTGAGTCATATAGGGGATACAGAGAGATTGGGAGAGTGGCAGAGCATCAGAAAGCCAAAAAAAATCGAGTTGCAGAAACTGCCATTGCTGCTGCTGTGAAGAACACGAAGAACATTCAACGCACGGGTGACAGTCGTTTATGCTACAGTGATACGACTCACAGCCGAGGGTCGTAATTCAAAAGACAGTCTTAAATCTACAGCAACAGCGGCACTTTGCATTTATCGTTCTCTGTAACAGTCCGTTTGTAACAAAAATAATTGTTACAAACCCGATTTTTCATTATTTCTCCCTTAATCATCATTTGTAAACCATTTTTGAGCATAAATAAATTCTTTGAGAGGGTTTTCAACATGATGAGCGGCTAATTCTCCCACAACCAAGGCAATGAGGAAGCTATTTACGCATGAATAAGTGGTAACCATTTTATTTTCTCTAATTTATAATTTATAATTCACTCAATCACTGCTTTTGCAGAGTTTTAAATTGTTTGCATAATTTTCGTCATTAGTTGTGATTCAATTAGATATGTTATACTTTCTTTAGATAATCTATGCTTAGGGGATACAATTAATTTTTGGGAATTTGCCTGATTATTTGTGGATTAAGAAATAAGGACTTAAAAAGATAATTAGAGTTTTGTGTTATTCACCATAAATTATTCATGTGTAATAGTGGAATCAGTGTCTTGGTTATTTTCTCATATCTTGAATCGATTTTGTGTTAAGTTTTCCTTATTTTTAAGTTTTATAAGTCTAAAATCTTTTGCTTTCACAAGTCTCAACGAACCTTTTTACTACAACTCAATTGAAAAAACATATCAATTTTTGGCGCCGCCGACGCGGACTTGTCTTTAGGCTAGAGTTTTTAGATTTTCTTTTAGGTTTTTATTTATTTGTTCTTCTTTACGTTTTTGGGTTTTTGTCTTTTCCTTTCAGATTTTGGGATTTGGAGCGAAAGAAAAATTTGCCAAAGATTTTGGTGGATACTTAAAGATTTGGAGTTAAAGAAAAAGCGAAAGGAGCGAAAAAAGAAGATTTTTTATAGTTTATAAAAAAAGAGAGAAAAAAAAAAAAAAAAAAAGATATTTTTTTTTTTTTAAGACTTTCCTTTTCTTTTGTACTTTATTTTTGGACTTTGGACTTGGACATTTGGACATTCATTGATTTTAAACCCTACGGAAGGGTAGTATTAAATATTAAACTGTTTGCAGAGAAGGACGGTGATTACGATATCACTTCGGCCCCTCAGGTTCGTACATGACATAGGAGTCGTGGCCCGAGTCGACTACAACGGTTCATCCCCCGTCTGGTACGGGAGGTAAGTTTGTCGAAACACTCGCGAATCCCCTGTCAGCGAGTTACTGTATTCCTTCGTTTGCATATATGCTGAGGACTTGAATACGGCTATTTTAATTTCCTAGTAAAGGGCTAGGACTGGCCATACAAGATAAGGGTTCGGATTTCATCACCGTTCTCTTCTTGCCCGCCTTAGGAAAAAAATACTTAACGCGAACCTAAGCTTTAAAATTTGGAATAGAACGAGACCGATAGGGTAACGAGCTTAGTAGGAAAGTTGCTCGAAAAATATTGGTTACTCTTTTAGCATACTTCGAAGTTCATGATGGTTTCTGTGAAGTAGAATGCGTGACTGCGCTGCCTTGTAATAGTGGTGAGGCCTTGGGTATCAAAGCTCCACGGAGCTTCCCTCGCATTGATTCAACTTAATTTGACTCGGATTGATCCAGAGGGGTTTGTTTAAATTGTAACGAATTCCCTTTCGAAGGATTAGAAGTTGGTCTAGAAAATAATATAAGTGGAGCCATCATGCTTTTTGTTTTTTAGAACTTTCTAGGTTTGCTTTGGTGGAGTCAGGCTGCTTTGTGTTTGCTTAGAACCTCCCTTCCTTTTAGGAATTTTTTTTCTTTTGTTTTGTTTTTCTAGTGTATGCCCGAGGTCATTAGAGAACGGGCTTGGAAAAGAAACACTCTAGGTCGTTTGATTAGTGACAAACCTAGTAGTTCTTCTTGTGAAGGCGGGAACTCGAAGACTCTTCTTTTGAGAGCCCGTTTTTGGAAACTTCAGTTTTGAGAATCTGTCTCTTCTTGAAGAAAGTACCCTAGTACTTTAGCTGTGCCAGCAATGACTACTTTGAAAGATTACATGTTCCCAACTAGGACCAATCGAGCTTCGTGCATTAAATTGCCATCCAATACGGCTAACTTCGAGATAAAAGCTAGTATTCTTCAGATGATCCCTATATTCTTAGGAAAAGATGATGAGAACCCTTATTTTCATATTACGGACTTTGAGGAAATTTGTGGGACAGTTAGAATAAAAGACCTTACTGATGAAATCTTGAAACTTAAGATGTTTCCCTTTTCCTTGAGAGATAAAGCCGAGACACAGCTGAACAACCTACCAGTGAATCCATTGAAACATGGCCGAATCGATCGCAGACTTTCTATATGAAATTCTACCTAAGCATAAAACTGAGCTATTAGGCGAAAAATTAGTGCTAGTGTGCAACAAGAGGGAGAGTCTCTTTATAGGTTTTTAGAGAGATTCAATGATATCCTATCCCAGTGTCCTCACCATGGATTTGATAAGATGGAACTTGTAGAGATTATTTATAATGGTTTAGACTATTCGACCAAAGTCATGGTCGAGTCTATGTGTGCTGGTGAGTTCACTAATAAAACTGCTGATGATGCTTTTACCTTCTTAGGAACTATCGCTGAAAAATCCCAACAGTGGGAGTCTTGTGTTGAACCCCCTAAAAAACTATTGATCAATAGACGTAGCACCAATGTGGTAGATACAAGCTTCGAGTCAGATGCTAAGTTTGCTGCTTTGTCTAGAAGGTTAGAAGCTTTGGAAATGGGTCAGTGTAAAAATAGGTCCCTTGTTGAACCTAATAGAGCCTCTCAAGTCTCTAGTTGTGGAATAGAGCCCGATAACTCATTTTGGGAAGGTCATGTTAGTGAAGAACAAGCCCATGCTGTCTATAACAACGCTAGGTTTGAGAACCGTCAAAATTTTGACCCATACTCAGAGACCTACAACCTTGATTGGAGAAACCATCCTAACTTTTCTTGGTCTAAGGGCCGAGAATCAAGGTCGATCTAGTAATTCTTAGCCTCCCCGGGTTTTGGTTATGCTAAGAACTCTTCAGGTAAACCCCAGTTCCAGAACCATTCGGATAAAAAGATCACAAGTTTAGAGGATACTCTCGCCTCGTTTATTAAAAGATCTGAAAAGATCAACCAAATGGTTGCGCAAGGGATAGAAGAAAGTAAGAGTATAGGTTATGCTAACTCTCAAGCTATTTCCGAGTTGAAAACCCAGGTTAGACAGATAAATGAGTCTTTAAGGGAAAAAGGTAAGTTATCTAGTCAAACTCAGCCCAATCCTAGAGGAGTTCATCAAGTAAGTGAAGGACCATCCCATCATGTGAATGCTATTAAAACCCTTAAGAGTGGTAGAGTGGTAGACAACAAGGTAACCATGCCTGATAGTGAACATGTTGTGGTTCACCCTTCTGAGACAGAAAATGAGGAGAATGATAGAGTCTCTAATGAGACCAATGAGGGTCATATTGAACCATGCTTTGTTCCTAGAGCCTCATTCTCACAGCTGCTAGTTCCAACTAAGAAGGAGTCCAACTTTAATGATATATTGGAGGTTTTTAAGCAGGTTACTATCAACCTCCCATTGTTGGATGCGATTAAGCAGATTCCCGCTTATGCCAAGTTTCTTAAGGATATGTGTACGCAAAAGCGGAAGCTTAGTGTCCAGAAGAAAGCCTTTCTAGCGAGTCACGTGAGTTCTATTATTCAGAATACCACTACTCCTAAGTATAAAGACCCAGGGTCCCCTACTATTTCTTGCACAATAGGTAAATACCGTGTTGAGAAAGCTTTGCTTGACTTAGGAGCCAGTGTGAACTTACTCCCATACCATGTGTACCTTAAGCTATGACTTGGTGAGATGAAACCTACCCAGATGACTCTTCAGTTAGCTGATAGGTCTGTTAAAATTCCTCGGGGTGTGATCGAGGATGTTCTCATAGAGATCGACAAGTTTATTTATCCGGTGGATTTTGTTATCTTAGATACCCAACCTATCCACGACCTGAGAACCGGATCACCCCCAATTTTAGGTCGCCCATTTTTATCTACATCCAATGCGATCATTAACTGTCGAACTGGTATTATGAATTTGTCTTTTGGTAATATGACTATTGAGCTGAACGTCTTTCATATTAGTAAGTTACCCTCTGAACTAGATGAATTGAGCATAGAAGAGGTGAACATGATAGAAACATTAGTCGAGGAATCATTACCAAACACTTTGTTAGAAGATCCTTTAGAGAAATGCCTAGATCACTTTGGGATTGATTTTGATGATGATGATGTGATTAATGAGGTGAATGCCTTGTTAGATTCAACCCCTTTGATAGACACTAGTAATGGCTGGAAACCTAAGTTCGAACCACTACCAGTTTCTAATTCTACCTTAGTTCCTTCGTTAGAAGAGCCTCCTAAGTTGGACCTAAAACCATTGCCGGATACCAAAATATGTGTTTTTAGGCCCATATGAAACTTTACCTGTGATTGTTTCTTCCGACTTGGATAGTGATCAGGAAAGTAGGCTAGTGACCGTCCTTCAAAACAACAAGGAAGCTTTAGGGTAGACCTTAGCATACATTAAGGGTATAAGTCCCACAGTTTGTATGCAACAGATCTATTTAGAGAGTGACACCAAACCTTCTAGGGAGATGCAACGTAGACTGAACCCAAATATGAAAGAAGTAGTTCGAACCGAAGTTCTTAAGCTGTTAGATGCAGGCATTATCTACCCCATTTCAGACAGTAAGTGGGTCAGCCCCGTTCCGGTTGTTCCCAAGAAATCTGGTATTACTATAGTCTAGAATGATAACAATGAGTTAATCCCTACCCGAGTGACCACGGGTTGGCGTGTTTGTATTGACTATAGGAAATTGAAAAAGGTCACTAGGAAGGACCACTTTCCCCTTTCCTTCATCGACCCCGGATGCTAGAGAGATTAGCGGGACATAGTCATTCTTGCTTTTTGATGGCTACTCTGGCTATAATCGGATCGTTATTGCCCCGGAAGACCAGGAGAAAACCACTTTTACCCGTCCCTTTGGTACCTTTGCATATAGACGCATGCCTTTCGGGCTATGTAACGCCCCTGCGACTTTTCAGCGTTGCATGATGAGCATATTTTCAGATATTGTAGAATGGTTCTTGGAGGTCTTTATGGATGATTTTTCAGTGTTTGGTTTGTGTTTCGATGAGTGCTTGCATCATTTGTCATTAGTGTTGACTAGATGTAAGGAAAAGAATCTAGTGCTTAATTGAGAGAAATGTCATTTCATGGTTCAATCAGGAATTGTTTTAGGGCATATCGTATCTTCTAAGGGTATAGAGGTAGATAAATCCAAAGTTGACCTTATTAAAACTTTACAGGTCCCAAAAACCGTAAAATATATTAGGTCATTCTTAGGGCATGCAGTTTTTTATCGTCGATTCATTAAGGATTTTAGCTTGATTTCTAGACCTCTTTGCAATTTGCTTGCAAAAGGTGTTAAGTTTGTCTTTGATGATGCTTGTTTAGAGGCTTTTGAAAAGCTTAATACTTTACTCACTACCGCCCCCATAGTCCAGGCACCCAACTAGAACCTACCCTTTGAAATCATGTGCGATGCTTCAGATTATGCTATTGGTGTTGTGCTAGGTCAGCGAGAAAGAAATTACTTCATGTGATTTACTATGCTAGCAAAACTCTGAATGATGCCCAGTTGAACTATACCACTACATAGAAGGAATTGTTGGCCATTGTGTTTGCCTTAGACAAGTTTAGACCCTATCTCTTAGGATCTAAGATCGTAATCTATACTGATCATGCTGCTTTGGAATACCTTTTATCTAAGAAGGATACCAAACCTAGATTGATTAGATGGATCCTTTTATTACAAGAATTTTGTCCAGACATTAGAGACAAAAAGGGTGCAGAAAATGTAGTGGCAGACCACTTGTCTAGGCTGGTTGTTAGTTCTCCTAATGATTCCCTTCATATAAGGGATAGCTTTCCTGATGAACAATTGTTCTCTGTTTCCCAATCACCTTGGTATGCAAATATAGTGAATTATCTTATTCTTTGGTCGAATGCCCCAACATTGGTGTAAACAAGATCGTTTCTAGGTTTTTAACCAAGGTTAAGCACTTCTTTAGGGATGATCCTTATTTATTTAAGTATTGTCCAGACAGTTATTAGGAGATGTATACCCAGAATGACCAGTCCAAGTATTATTTCCTTTTGTCATGATCATGCTTGTGGGGGTCACTTTAGTGCTAAGAAGACTGCCGCTAAGATATTGCGGTGTGGATTCTATTGGCCTTCATTGTTTAAAGACTCCCATAGTTCTTGTGTTACATGTGAACGTTGCAGAAATTAGAACCATTTCCCCGTAGGAACATGATGCCCTTGAACCCGATTTTAATTGTTGAGGTCTTTGATGTGTGGGGTATTGACTTTATGGGTCCATTTCCTAATTCTTTTGGTAACCTATACATCCTTGTCGCCGTAGACTATGTCTCTAAGTGGATTGAGGCGGTTGCGTGTAAAACCAATGACCATAGGGTTGTGATTGAGTTATTGAAAAATAATATACTTACACGTTTTGGTACACCGCGAGCTATAATTAGTGATGGAGGGTCGCACTTTTGTAATGTACCTTTTAGGCTTCTGATGAAGAAATATGGTATTACACATAAGGTAGCTACCCCGTATCATCCGCAGACTAGTAGTCAAGTAGAGGTTTCTAATAGGGAGATGAAACGTATATTAGAGAAAACGAGTTAATCCTAATCGGAAGAGGCGGTCGTCTAGGCTTATCGATGCCGTATGGGCTTACCGTACTGCGTTTAAAACCCCTATTGGAATGTCGCCTTATCGGATTGTTTATGGCAAGGCATGTAATCTACCCGTTGAGTTAGAACATAGAGCATATTGGGCATTAAGCGGCTAAATTTTCACTTGACAAAGCGGAGCTCATAGAAACTCCGCTCAATGAGTTGGACGAGATTCGTATAGATGCTTACGATAGTGCGAAGGAGTATAAGAACAAAATGAAACTTGTGCATGATAGAAATATTTTAAGGAAGTCATTTTCTCCGGTCAAAAAGTTTTTCTCCGTATGATACCCGCTTGCATCTTTTCCCCGGGAAGTTACGTTCTCGGTGGGCCGGTCATTTTATTGTTCGCACTTGTCTTTCCTCATGGAGCTGTTGAGATCGAGACACCGGACGGTAGTAGTTCTTCGAAGGTTAACGGTCGGAGATGAAACCCTTTTTAGAGCCCTTCCCTACAGGTGATGTTGAGGAGGTCCCTCTCGGAGGACCCCGTTTACCCTTGATTGACCATCGAGGCGATTGTATGTTGTATATTAGTTTTTGATTTCTCTCTTCACCCGGTACTATCTTTCCGACTTCTCTCTTTACTTGATTCCTCGTGTTACTTTACTTTTTGGTATTGCTCTTTCATTAGAAACATTGAGGACAATGTTAGATTTAAGTTTGGGGGTGGGAAGAAACTTCTTGTTAGTTTTTAGTTGCAATAAATAAACTCCAGAGCCTAGAAATTTAAGTTTATTAAGGATAGCACTAACCAGTCTAAGTGGATGGAAGCATTTTGGTTGTAGGAGTTGAGGAACCAATCTGATTAGATGGAAACATCTAAAGAGTCTATTCATAAAAGCACGAGCTCGAGTGTTAGAAAAAGAAAACATGGTAGTTTCGCCCATATCCTCGTGATGGAAACATCGAAAGAATCCCGATCACTTCTTTTATTTTTCTTTTACCATTGCTAGGGTGAAATAGAGTAATCGAGATACCAAAAAAAAAAAAAAAAAAAAAGAGACCAGACCACTAGACCAACCTAATAAATACAATAAAGTCGATCATTGGTACCCTTGTATATGCCACCGAGTTGACCTAGAGTTAGGATTATCGACCACCGGTTCCCTTGTATATGCCCCAAAGTGTGTTGATATTAGTCCGGAACCGATATCTCAAAACCATTAGGATAGGTTCACCTTAGTCAACATCATCCACGTTTTTCTCTACATCCATCTTCTTAATCTATCCATGTGATTAGTTGACTCCGGTTTATGATGTCCATAAACTATCTGAGTAGAGCTCTGTCACTTTATATGAATTTTAGTATGCTTGAGTGCAAACTCGTGTACAACAATTGGAATTTCGCATTAGGGTACTTCCTCCTGTAGTCAATAAGTATGCCACAACCAAGGAGATTCTTTAGTGCCTTCCAAGGTTCTGCGTAGATAACTAGGGTCTGGAGTAATTGTTTTGTGGGTACACCTCTGGTAAACCCTCCCGATATTAACTCGGTCACTGGGGCCACCTAGTGAGTTAGAAATTTATTTTTTATTAGTTTTGCTCGAGGACTAGCAAATAATAAGTTTGGGGGTATTTGATAGACGCATTTATGTGTCTAATTTGTCCTCAATGTTTCGTATTGTTAGTACTCGTTTTTGTCCTTATTATGGTGTTTGTGTGTTTGTAGGTATTTTTTTGGAAATAAAGATTGTTGGAAAATTCGGCTCGAAAAGCTGCTCGGAACACCCCCGGAGGACATGGGCTATTCGGACTCACCCAATTACTAAGGGGCACCCAACTGATATTCGCTCCCCAGCTGTTGGATAAGGGCTGACCTTCGTCATCGTTTGAAAACAAATTTTGGCGGGAAACAAAGCTCTCACCTGCGATATTCTGTGTTTTGATTTTGGAACAATTGCAGTGAGACTCAATCACTCTTTTCGACCTGGATGATCTTGTTAGGCCCAAACAGGGTTGGTATGGGCTTTTGGATTGACTAGTTTTGGCTAAATCGTCGGATTGAAGAAAACAGGGTACGCATGTACGTGGAAGATATTCTCGGATTTTTTGTTATCTTTGGAATGGTTTCGTGTGTATACAGCGCGCTTGACTTCATCAGAGACGCGTAAGAAACGTTTTTGGAGAAATTCGGCTTCAGCAGAAGCGTGCAAGTGATAAAAAGGGAAATTATTTTCCGTGTCTGCCAAGGAGAATAATGCATTGATTACGAGAAGATTTTGATGATTCGAGGTGTTGTGATGTATAAATAAGTTCCTTGTGAGTCATATAGGGGATACGGAGAGATTGGGAGAGTGGCAGAGCATTAGAAAGCCAAAAAAAATCGAGTTGCAGAAACTGCCATTGATGCTGCTGTGAAGAACACGAAGAACATTCAACGCACGGGTGACAGTCGTTTATGCTACAGTGATACGACTCACAGCCGAGGGTCGTAATTCGGAAGACAGTCTTAAATCTACAGCAATAGCGGCACTTTGCATTTATCGTTCTCTGTAACAGTCCGTTTGTAACAAAAATAATTGTTACAAACCCGATTTTTCATTATTTCTCCCTTATTCATCATTTGTAAACCATTTTTGAGCATAAATAAATTCTTTGAGAGGGTTTTCAACATGATGAGCGGCTAATTCTCCCACAACCAAGGCAATGAGGAAGTTATTTACGCATGAATAAGTGGTAACCATTTTATTTTCTCTAATTTATAGTTTATAATTCACTCACTCACTGCTTTTGCAGAGTTTTAAATTGTTTGCATAATTTTCGTCATTAGTTGTGATTCAATTAGATAGGTTATACTTTGTTTAGATAATCTATGCTTAGGTGTTACAATTAATTTTTGAGAATTTGCCTGATTATTTGTGGATTAAGAAATAAGGACTTAAAAAGATAATTAGAGTTTGTGTTATTCACCATAAATTATTCATGTGTAATAGTGGAATCAGTGTCTTGGTTATTTTCTCATATCTTGAATCGATTTTGTGTTAAGTTTTCCTTATTTTTAAGTTTTATAAGTATAAAATCTTTTGCTTTCACAAGTCTCAATGAACCTTTTTACTACAACTCAATTGAAAAAACATATCAAACACACCGAGAGTTGTATGCTCAATCGGGCTAGTATAACACACCGAGAGTTGTATGCTCAATCGGGCTAGTATAACACGCCGAGAGTTATAGCTTGTACGGGTATTTCGTACATGCTTCATTATTAATGCTTGGAGGTTCGTGTTGCTCTGCTAAGAACAACACTCAGTCGTCATGCCGCACCGGTAATGAGTACAGGAAATACAAGGCTTGTTATGCATTAATTAATAATCTTTGTAAATTCCTGAGGGTATATTGGATTGTTGCCACATGCTCTAACCTGGATGAATTTCGTGTATTTAATTCACAAAATACTGGTATTGTTGCCACATGCTCCATTCTAGGTGAATTAGTAAAGTGAATAAGTATTCATCATTCATTAATGGCTTTATCTTTTGCAAGATGTTAGCGTATAATTTTGGCTTTTACAATTTTAGCCTTAAATAAAAATCCACCATCAACAAAAACCCAAGTCAGATCTTCAATATCTTCTTTTGTCTTCAAACCTTCTTAAATCTTCAATAAAAACCTGCACACAATCACTTGAATCTCTTGTGATCAATCACGCACGCAACGAGATGCATTAATAATGGATTATCACAAGATCTTCTTTAGAACTAACAACAGTCTAAACATCTTTGTCGAAACTCTGAACTAGTTTGAGTGAATCTTATATCAGAAGAGAAGATTCTCAAGAATAAACAAACTAGGTGCAATCAGATTTCAACCACCGTTAGTCAATCAAATCAATCGAAAAAAAAAAAAAAGATAAACCGCAACTATCTAGTTTCCCACCAACGGTCGCGCTAGAGCTTCTCAATCTCAAAGAAGACTTTAAATTGAGCTACTGTAAGAGATTTCGCCTTTTAGGTTACTCTCCTCTCTCGGATAGGCGGCTACACATTAACAACAACAAAAGAGTAAATCTGTTGTTACGAAGGATTAGTTTGCTAGAAAGGCAAACTTCGTGTATTTATAGACAAGGAAGTTTGGACACCAAGGAATTTCCAAAACCGAAAATATTCTCAAGATATTCATAAAAGCACAATTCGGTTTTCATAATTCCCGGAAATGCTCTTCCAAAAATAACGATCGAAATCTCTCGGAAATTATAATTAGTAAATGCACATTACGAATTACGTAATTTCCTACAAAATGAAATTAATAACCTTAATTAAAAGATTCTTAACTTACTTATGTTTCGATCCTGGGATTCTCTTCCCTTAGTTAAATTAAGGAATATCTTTGAACAATTATAGAAATAAACATTCACAGCACGTGTTCAAAGTTTGTCGACATCTTAACTTTGTAAGTTCTCTTTCACACTTACAACCTTGAAACCGATTTGCCATACTTCCAAACAAGTTTAGAATTGGTTCATCTGACTTTCAAGAACTATGTAATTGATCAAACCAACATTCAATCACAATCATGGGTTTACGGTTCTACCAAAACAAGTTTCGGTTCTACCTTCATGTGAGTATTGTGCATAGTCACACTAGCTTCCCAAAATTTCGGTTGACTAGGTACTAGGATCAGTTCCTCACATATATATGGTATCTAACTTATATGTGTTGCACATATCCATAGGATCGGTTCCCCTTTATGCTATAAACCTTGATGCACCCCATACAAGGATCGGTTCCCTTTGATGTACCACACCCCTTACTAGGATCGGTTCCCTTTCCCTTACAAGGATCGATTTCATTTCCCTTACAAGTTCAGACATACAAAATCCGATCATACCACAGGTGATTACTTAAGATCGGTTTTACTAATAAAAGTTATACCAATACATAAGTCAGGCCTTTGTAAGCAGTTCTACGAAGAACACAACAAGTTGTGAGCGGTTATACTCCATCACACATATTTGTTGTTCATAAGATATGCAATGAATAACAAAACTAATAACACTTCGCAATTTCCTTTTCGGTTCACAAAAAAGTTTATGAACTTACTTCCTTAGAACACATGTAAACATTGTTCCCTAGGATGAAATCCTCACCTCATACCCATACATAATCACAATATCATTCAAATAATTATGGCGATGTCTTATCTACAAAGTTTAATGGTTAAGCAATAAACCTTGCATTGTATTCCTTAATACTATGTCTATCTAGAGTTCAAATATGCTTCGCAGTTATGTTTTCAATATGCACGACTTGAAAGATACGTTAGGGAATGAAACATACGTTAGGGAATGAAACAGTTCACGTCAAATATCACTAACCTCAAGTGGAAGGATGATTGTTGTCGTTGTAGCTCCTTGCTTCTTCACATCTTCAAGTCTTCGCAATACTTGTAATGTCTCATATCCTAATACTTTCAAGCTAACCTATATGAAGTTTAACTCTAGTACATAATCAAGCGACTCTTAACATGAGTTTTGATTCACTAAAATATGACAACAAAACTTGACATACCAATGCTTGGTCGGTTCAACCGAGCCATGCTCTAACACTAAGTAATAAAATATATCCAAGATCACAATAATAACGAAGAACACAAATATAATGTAAAAGCCTCTAAGTTATCATGAGACACAAGAGATTACGTGGTTCGACTTTTGTCTACGTCCACGGGGTAATGAGTGATTGTTTTGTATTAAGTTATGGTGGTTACAAAGATCTTAAATGCTTCCCAAAGTAATAGAGAGAACTCAAGTTGAAAATACTTAAGTTCTAAATATTAAAGAGGTATAAGCTTAAGACTAGATCCTCTCTCCTAGATATTGAATGCCCTTAGTTTGTTGGTAAGGCTTGGTATTTATAGCCCCTTACGCTCCAGGTATATTTTTGCCGCCTCTGGGTCCATCGTTTGTGATATACCTTTCGTACCAATGGTACCTTCGTTTTACGCGTGCTTTCTCGGTCGCACTCGCCACCTCAGGTGACCCACGTTCCTTCTGGAACTTCCCAACCCCTGGTGCAGGTTGTACCTTCGTTCTTCGCCATCCTCCATCAATCGGGATGCACCGCCATATCATCTCTCTCACGTGCTTTGATTATGCGTGTAGATAAGAGATTTGTGCATTTAATGCTGATTAGATGCGTCATCTAACTCTGTCCCTTCGCCAGCTGCCCCTTCCTAGACTAGGCTTTACTTTTTCCATCCTGGCCGTCGAGATATCCCTTCTTGGGATGAGATAAAGTAGATCGGCGAAGGTATCCTCTCTTACTCGGGTCTCTCTGCATAGCGAGGGTTACACAGTTATCTTGTATGCGGCCACTAAGATCGTGACACGTGCTCCGCGGAATATTGGTATTCACACGTTGAATTAGAGAATTAGCAATGCGACTGAATACATTATCACCAATCCTTAAACACTACCAATGGTCCTAACTGGCTCAGGTAAAGAAGCATTCCTTGGGCACAATGTTGCAAACATATAACTTGTAAGCAAAATGGATTACCGCATTGTTATTATTTAAGGGGTAAATCTCAGGTCTTCAATCCCTTGGAGAATTTAGCATTTCGTTTCATTTTGTTGAAGATTGTTGCAAAGAATCGCCAAAAATCCGATTTTTATTCAATAAAGCCCCACAAAATTGGAACTTCTTGTACTCCGTGTTACTTGTAATGCGCTACAGATTTTACCTAGCGATAATGCGCATTTGAATTGGTCAGTTCAGTTTTGGTCTTAGAGGTACTCTAGTGTCTTGTAAACTTGTTAACCAGAAAATACAAGAGAGAGCTGGTATAAGATGTATATCGATTTACATTTGATCACAATCCCAAAATTGACATAGAACACATAAAAGTACATAGGAGAACTGAAGACAACCCCATTTTATTGCTATAACGAGAATTCCAAGTCCTACTAGTAAAATCACCCGGTAGAATCCATGAAAGATTATTGGAATTAATAGAGAAATATCATGAGGAATTACAGTTCATTCAGAGTTTAAGGACACGGAAGCCACCACCTCTAATGCAATTACATTTGCTTCTAACCCAGGGAGGGTATGTTACAACCATCACAGAAAACGAAAAAATACATAAAATATCCGTTATCCGCTAGCGGAATCCGAATATCCGGAATCCGTTAGGTTAACATCCGACATGTAGTTGCAGGAAATCCCACACTACACCCCTTACTCAGTTTTGCTTAATTAATCCATTGGAAGATATGTGATCAAGAATATTTATTAATTGATTCCATGAAATGTTTACACAGGACAATAGAATTACACTTGGAAATTAAAGCACTCTTAAACTTTCTCTCTCCTAATGACTTGCTTTTCAATTCAAAAAGATCTCTCCTTACAACAGATTCACTTAACCCTTTATATAGGGTAATACATAGTGGATGACAGCTAAGCTATCCTTTATTTTCGGAAATGTCTCGCGAAGTGTCGCAAATGCACAAATATTCATTCTCGCGACACTTCTTAGTCCTCGCCAGGTTTCATGTCTTCCACTTGTTTTGTTTGTCGTTATTCATCGCGTCGTTTATTCTAGCTCCCTGCGACTCCCTCGCGACACCGTCGTTTATTAATCCCGCGAACCTTGTCCGTTGCGATATTATGATCCTACATCTTGCCTCTTTTTCCTTGAATATTGCTTGAAGAGCGATTTTAAGGAAAAATTCATTGTTGTAATAATCCTTGGTTTTAATTGGTGAAGGAACGAGCGAAAGAATACTGTTCTTGAAAAGTACGTACTTGCCTCTATTCTTTTTGCGAAGTTCCGAAGCTTCTTTGTAATATATATATGAAGTGTCATCTCTTGCCTTATGAGTTACGGAAAATAATCAATCTCGCAAGCTCTTCTTGTTTATTAGGAAATATGTTGTGCGATATTTGAATCCTACTGAAATTCCTTTTGCCTAGTTTTCTTGGATTTAGTAGTGACCGTTTACACGTGTCTATATTTACCCCTTTTACCGGCGCACTTAATGTTATCCGGTCGTAATATCTTTTCTCGTCTATTTATAGAGTGTCCCCTCGTGAAGTATTTTTCCTTTTCTTTTTCGTCTTCTTCATCGTCTGCAAGTGTTCTTCTTCTTCATCGTTACGCAAGTGTTTGCTGCTATTTTCTCTCACCATCTTCTTTACCATTTTTGCTATTTCTTACCAGTTTGTCGTTCTCATGGCGTCTATGTTTGTTAATCTTGCCATATCTGACTGATTTTGTGGTTGATTAATTTTGAGATTATCTTTCCTTGTTAAAATCACACTGGTACGATTAATTTTGTAGTTTTCTTTCTGCCATTGTTATTTAGCAAGAACCAGCCCAGAACTAAATTTACCGTGAAGAACCCTCTTCTTTCTTTGGGCTCGCCGTCGAAATCTACTTCGCAACAAGAATCCCTTGTGCAATCAAAGCCCTCTTCGCGAGTAAAATCCATGGCTTCAAAGAGAAAATCTGCGAGTGACAAGGTATTTAAGAAACATCTGTTTTTTATTAACAATATATTGTTGCCTCTGTTTCTTATTTAACTTGTTATTCGCAGGATGATGGAAGTATTGACAAAACTCCTAAAAGACTTCGCCAACCCAAGCTTCCGTTACTCCCAAAGTGTTTCCTTTCCCTCCTTTACACCTTCTTCTCCGGTTGCAAGATCATCGCAAGATGATTTCTTGGCTGATTCTCGCGAGATCATTACTAATGACAACATTCCTATACCTGAACTCTTCGCAGATCAAACTCCTCACAATAACCCTACTATTCATGCCTCTGACATTTCTCCAGTCATCATCCTTCCCGAGACTTCCTTTCCCCGTGATGCTACCTTGATGAAAGATGGCCCGACTCCTCCTTCCATTTGCTATTATTGCTTCTTCATCCGAGCAAATCCTCTTACCAAAGAAAACTTGGAAGGGATAGAAGTGGCTCTCAAAGTCCTTTTCGAATCTTGTGAATGATGCCAAGAAAACTTCCGTCGACCTGTCCAAGTCTGATGTTTGCGAGATTCTAAGTAAACATCTTGGTCCTGATAAGATTTCGCAAGCACCTTTGGTTCAAGAAATCACTAGATTGAGGAATGATCTCCAAGCTATGACTGAGAGATGTAACAGTTTCCATCTTGAAAATCAAAAATTTCACAACATCTCGCTAGACCGTGATAATCTTCGCAGAAGAATGAAGAGTTAAAAAGTATGCTCTCGCCACCCCATCATTTTTTTTTTTTTTTTTTTTTTTTTTTTTTTTGATCAACCCCTTGTCTGCGCTCTTCAAGCCCAAAACCAAACGAATAATGGAGATATATCAATTGGAATCCATTGGTGAAGAAGTTCGTGTTGAGAGAGACGCTTGGATGGAGCAATATAACTACTTAAATAGTCTTCATACATATCTCGCCGACCAAATAAATAATTTGTCTAAAGAAAACATCGTGTTAGCTCGAGTCAAGATTCATTAAGTAATGATTTATCTCGTCTCTCTTATTCTTTGAATAAAGCTAATTTGAAAATGGAAACTTTATCAGATGAGAACGGAACTCTTTCTCAAGAAAAGCGTTCTCTATTAAACAAAGTGGCGACCTATTCGCAACAATATAATTCTTGTCAAAAATTATGTGAAGAACAAGAACGATCTATTCACACGCTGAAGAGTCAGCTTGAGAAGTTACAGCCGAGAGAGATAAACTTATTCAAGGTAGAATATCCTTGAGTGTAAAAGCGAACCAATTCAAGGATCAATGTTCTCGACTAGAAAAATCCAATTCTTCGCTTGTTACCGAGAATGCCATACTTATTTCCAACGAAAAACCTTTGCGATCTCGCCCAAAGGGCTTAGTTGGGGACACATTCGATGACGCCATGGACCGATTGGGAAATAGTTGTTCGTCTTTTATTCAAAGATCTTGTTTCTCAAAAGGAAGGTAGTCATATTATTTGACTACCTTAATTCAATTATGAATCCCATAATCTTTAAGATTGTCTTTTAATCTTTACTTATTCAATTGTTATGCGATTCTCGAGAAAAAGCTTCGCTCTGTTATTTCTACTCTCAAATCAGACAACTCTAAACTTCGCAAAGAAAATGGGTCGCTTGCTACTTCCCTTGCTCGTTCTCGCGATCGTGCCGAAAGGAGATTTGACTATATGTCTGATTGTAAGGACATAGATAGTAAAAATCAGCGAGAAAAGCGCTCCTTCGTCAATTTCATCTCAAGGCCGAAGTCATTGTGAATGACATTTTATTGTCTAAATCTCTTGAACCTGTTCGTGTCAAACCTTTAGAAGTAAGTGATGATGAAGTCCCCAACTCTCCTGATGATGATTATGATTATGAAAGCGGCGAAGATGTCACCAATGCCGAAGTTGTCAATAAAAATCTTGTTAAAAACTTTAAACACGAAATTCCATTTTCTCTCGCGAAGTCAAGTTTAGAAAATTATTGGTGAAGATGATAAAATTGATGTAGAGAATTAACTGCTTTGTAACTTTTGCTACGACTTTCTTTTTGTTTTGAAAGGTTAAATCCCTTGTTGAATAATTCTCTTATTTTCTTCTTCTTAACTATGACTATAATCTCGCAAGCTTATTTGCTTACAATTTTACGAAATGATTTTTACTCGAGTCAATCATCATTTTGAAATGTATTCTTCAACGATGTCGAATTTTATATTGCGACGAGGTCGCAGTATCTCCATGAATGGAGAAACCTACTTTTCTCGCCTTATCATTTCGGTAGTCTTTATTTTATCTCTTCTTGTTGCGACAAGATCGCAGAGCCTTTACATTTTCATGCAATGGCCCATTGACCTTGCCTTATCATTTTTGTGTGGTCTTCCAAGTTAGACCTCCTAATTAGAGGTCTTCCCACGCCACCTTTCATCGCGACAAAATCGCGGGGACGTCTTTACACTTGCATGTAAAGACCCATTGATCTTGCCTTATCATTTTCCAAGTATTTTTGCCTCTGCAGATGTTTTAGTTGCGACAATATGACAGGTCTAGATATCCTTGCGAACATAAAGTCCCATGATATTGCCGTCTTGCGACGAAATCGCGATGCGTCCGTACACTTTCGTGTAAAGACCCATTGATCTCGCCTTACCCTCGCGTTAGTATTATTGCCTCTGCGGGATCATTGCACAAATATGACAAGCCTAAATTCTCTTGCGAAAACACAGCCTTATGACATTTGCGTCTGTTTTGACACTCCCCTAATAGAGAGCGTCGCCCTTATCATCTCCCCAGTTGCCCCTTCAAGGAGGCGAAACATCGGCCATACAAGACTAGCTCCTCCCATCCGGTCTTAACAACAACCGATTGTTTTTCGCAGCCTCTTATCCCTTATACCTATAGGGTTTATGGTTACAAGACTGCACCCTAAGTGGAGTTTTCTTGGAGCGAGTGCAACATATGCCAAGACTTGCCAAGAATGGCCAGGGTAGGTTCATCCATCCCGGGCACTCGCTCAACCGTGTACCTCGGCGCCTTGAGCATACACTGACTCCTTGGAAGAGACCCTCGGTCGCCCAACCAGGGTATAACCTTATATATTTTGTTGGGAATCCAAGGTACCTCTCCCGGATAGGCTTTCATGGGCCCTAAATTTTCATGACTCAGGCTTCAGGAGCGGTGTAACCTTTCCCCTGAGCCATGTCGAGAGATACCCCCTTATATGACGCACTTTAGGTCTTACATTTGCCTCTTACGAAATGTTATTCGCGAACTAGGGTGTACGCCATAAAGGTTCGTCCCATTCTTTTGTTTGTTCATTTTTGTTAAGCCATTCATGACTCTTTGTTATTCTTATCGCGAGATCTTCGCGGATTTTCTCTGCATTTTACTGAATTTCGCGAATACTTTGCGTAGAAGTACTTCATCTTAATTCATTTTTCCTCTCCCATTTTTATGGGTAATATTTCTTTAGATATAATCTATTCCATGGCCTATCCAATTTTTGTCCCACATCTTTTCCTTCGGGATCCATCAATCTATATGCCCCTGTACCAACTACCTCTTTTATGATATAAGGTCCATCCCATTTTCTCGCCAACTTGCCTCCACTTTCACGTTGATATATTGGGGTTTCTCAGCACCAAATATCTGGTTTGGAACTCACGTATTTTGACACGCTTGTTATATTCTCTAGCCGATCTTCGATAATTCTCCATGTGTCGCAATGCCTTTTCTCGTTTTCTTCAATTCATCCAACTTGATTAGAATGTTGCTGCGCTAAGATTTTTCTCCCAAACCTCTTTTTTGGTTGTCGGAATCCTAACCTACGGTGGGAGATCTTGCTTCAACTCCATAAGTTAAGCAAAAAGGGGACATTCACGTGGCTTCTCTTCTAGTTGTATTATAAGCCCATACCGCATTGGGTACTTGTTCGCACCATCCCCTATTGTGTCCTTCCAACTTTTTCTTCGAGTATGTCGCAATTGTTTTGTTTGTTGCTTCCGCTTGGCCGTTAGCTTGCGGATATAATGGAGTTGATTTCCCACATCTTATCTTAAATGCATTAAGCAGCAATTCTATATTTTGCCCTTCAAACTGCTTCCCATTGTCAGATACCAATTGTGCGGGAATCCCAAATCTCGCATATAATATTTTCAAATATGAAAGTAAAGACATCCTTATCGCGAATGTCTTTGGACCGCTTTCACCTCTGCCCATTTTGTGAAATAGTCCGTTGCGACGATTAAGTACCTTCTTTGTCACATTTCTGGTAAAAATGGTCCCACAATATCTAAACCTCACTTTCCAAAAGGCCACACACTTGTGGAAGAATTTAACATGCCCTGCGCGTGTATCTTTTCCCCATGTCTTTGACAGTCCTCGCAGCGTCTTGATATTGTTCTTGCGTCCTCATGCATATATGGCCAATAATATCCTTGCGTCTTTGCCTTGTATGCCCGAGAGATCTCCCGCCGCTATGATTTCCGGCATCCCCACTATGCGAATCTTCAATATGGTTTCTCCTTCTTTCCTTGTTAGGCATCGAAGCGAAGGTCCATCAAAAGATCGCCGATAAAGCACGCCATCTCGTAATTCATAATTTGTTGCCGGCTCTTTAACTTGTGTGCCTCCAATCTATTTTTGGTACCTCTCCTTTCATTAAGTACGCGTGAAGTTCTACTCTCCAGTCTTCCTCGCGACATTGCATTTCATCTACTACCATCATTATATCTGCTTCTTGTTCTTCCTCTTTAATAATTGATGGCGCCAGCGATGTTTGTATTTTGATATTCCTCATGATCGGGTCCGTCATCATACTTGATATAAAGGCAAAAGCGTCTGCCCGAGTCTATTATCTCTCCTTGATATGTGCCTCCATTTTATTTTCGGTATCATGCGGACAATTCTTCGACATGCTTCTTATACTTTTTCAAAGATGGATTATTTGTAGTGTATTTCTCTGTTACTTGGTGAATTGCTAGTTGCGAATCACTGGTAATCCTTATATTCTCCAATTTCATTTCTATTGCAAGTCGCAGAGCATGTATTATAGCTTCATACTGCTGTTTCATTATTCGTGGATTCAAACTCCAATCTAAAAGAGAAAGCTAATTTATTGCCTTCCTCGGTGAAATCATAACAATTCCCACTCCATTTCCTTCTCCATTTGATGATCCATCTACTAATATTTCCCATCTGTCGGCTCGGTTAAGCGAGGTCTTTTGGGTCTCCATACTCTTCTTCTACATCCATCATCTCATCTATCGCCATCTTCTTCCAAGGGAAATTCTGCTAAAAAGTCTGCGACAACTTTGTGACTTAGTTGAGGATAATATCTCATACTTGAGCTTACAATGGCTTATTTGAGCATTCCATCTTTCAACTCTTCCCGATCTTTTGAGTGTTTCATCACCGACTCAATTGGTATTTTCGTGACTACCTTAATAGTATGCGCTTGAAAGTATATGCGAAGCTTGAATGTTGCATAAACTAATGCCGGATTAATTTTTCGATCTTGAATAATTTCTCTGCGGCATTAAAAGTTTTGTTGATATAATAGATTGGTTTTTCTACTCTGCGTCCGTTCGCGATAAAACGCACTTAAGGCATGCGAAGTTGTCGCGAGGTATATTAATAATTCCTCTCACAGTTCTCGCTTTTGCATAATGGATATATCCATTAAATGCTCTTTGATCCCTTGTAAAGCCTTTTCACATTCGTCCATCCACTTAAATTTCGATCCTTTTTCGACAATTTGAAAAAGTGTTTACACTGCTCGATGACCGCGAGATGAACCTTCCTAGTGATGCTAACAACCCATTCGGCTTTTGAACATCCTTTACTTGTCGCAGTGTCGGCATATCGCGAATCAACTTTTACTTTTTCCCAAAGTCAACATGTATTCCTTCCTTTGATACAATGTAACCCAATAACTTCCACGATGCAACTCCAAAGGTACATTTTTCTGGATTTACTTTGATGTTAAAGCGCCTCATTTGCTCAAAAATTTCTTTCGGGTCTCGCACGTGATCTTACGCCCTCTTACTTTTACCAAAGATGTCATCTACGTATACCTCTAGTGTTTTATGTATCCATTCTGCGAATACCTCTTCTACCATCCTTTGATACGTTGCTCCGGATTTCGCGAGACCAAACGGCATTTTAGTATAGCGGTATAATCCTCTTGGGGCGAAGAAAGCAAGTATGCTCTTGATCTTCCTCGGCGAGAGGAATCTGGTTGTAACCTTTGTACCGTCCAGTGATGATACTCTTTCATTCCCTTGCCGATTCGACTAGTTGTGGAATATCGGCAATGGAAAAGCTGTCTTTAGGGCAAGCTTTATTTAAATCGGTGAAATCAATGCAAATCCTTATTCCCTTGTTCTTCTTTGGAACTATAACCATATTCGCTATCCATTCGGGATATTTTGCTTGTTCGATAATCCTGCATCCAAAGCATCTTCTCAGATTCTTCTTCTATCGAGGGTGATATGCTGTTGCTATCTTTCTAATTCTTTGTTTAAATGGCTTTACATTTTTATCAATTTCTAACTTGTGACAAAGCTATCGACGGATCTATACCAGGCATTTCATCCATATCCCACGCGAAGATGTCTTTATAATCTCGCAACAGTTCGACAGTTCTTTTTTCTTCATCCGCTCCCATGTTAGTTCCAATCTTTAGCATCTTGGGTTTTTCCTTAGTTCCAATATTCACTTCTTTGGTTTTTGTTCTGCATGACGTAATCGGCCTTCGGTTCTCCCATGGGGTTGGTCCTTTTGGTTCTTTCGCAAGATCATTTTCTTCTCCCGAGATCTCGCTAGGTATGCCTTTTCCTTCCTTTGCTCTTATCATGTAAACTCTGAACTCTTCTTCTTTCTTAGCTGCCCTCACCATCTTTTTGCGGTACTTTGATATATTCTTTCGCTTGTTTACTTGTTCCTCGCAACACTTTACTTCATTTTGATAATATATTCTTCCTTTAGCAGCATCCCCTTTGATCTCGCCGATTCCGGTTGGTGTAGGAAACTTGATACATTGATGAAGCGTCGACGCCTCGACTTTTTTTTGCATGTACCCATGGTCTTCCTAGTAATATGTTGTACGGTGATTCCATATCCACTACACTTAATGTCACTGTGTTTCAATTCCTCCTAACGGAATACGTATTTTTATCTCCCCTTTAACTTTTGTTATGGAATTACCAAAACCTTGAATATTGTATGCTTGCGAAAATCATATCTTCATCTTTATATCCCATCTTTTTGTAAGCGTGATAGAACATGATGTTCACCAGACTCCTGTATCGATTAAAACTCCATTTACCACCCATGTTTTCACCGTGTTCTCTGATTCCTCTCCTTCCTTATACGCGTTTATTGCGATCACCAGTGGAGATGTGTGATCCAAATTTTCTTTGGATATTTCCCCCGCCGTGAATGTTATCTCTTGCTTTTCCCAATCCTTCAAAGGTGATGCCATTTCTCTATCCGTAATCTTCTTTCCTTCAAATCCCGTTTGTGTATTCTTCCTCTGATGTTTTCATGAAATTCGCTAATCATTGCTCTTGTGTATGCTCTTTGCATGCCATATCTTTTTCATCCGATTTAAGATTTTCCTTTCTCATTTTCTGATTCAAACAACTTTAATTGCAATCTTCTCTCTTTTACAAATGATCGTCCCTGTTTCTAGCACATATGTAGTTGCAGGAAATCCCACACTACACCCCTTACTCAGTTTTGCTTAATTAATCCATTGGAAGATATGTGATCAAGAATATTTATTAATTGATTCCATGAAATGTTTACACAGGACAATAGAATTACACTTGGAAATTAAAGCACTCTTAAACTTTCTCTCTCTAATGACTTGCTTTTCAATTCAAAAGATCTCTCCTTACAACAGATTCACTTAACCCTTTATATAGGGTAATACATAGTGGATGACAGCTAAGCTATCCTTTATTTTCGGAAATGTCTCGCGAAGTGTCGCAAATGCACAAATATTCATTCTCGCGACACTTCTTAGTCCTCGCCAGGTTTCATGTCTTCCACTTGTTTTGTTTGTCGTTATTCATCGCGTCGTTTATTCTAGCTCCCTGCGACTCCCTCGCGACACCATCGTTTATTAATCCCGCGAACCTTGTCCGTTGCGATATTATGATCCTACACGACATATCGGTAATCGGATATCCATATCCGATAAAATAACGGATATTTTAATCCTAACATAACGGTACCGGTTAAGGCTATTTCCGTTAGCCTTATTTCCGATATCCGATAACGTGTGTTTAGCACGTGTAAATTCCTATACCTAGGTAAATATATTTCGAATGAATCACTCATTCTTCAGTTCAGTCGACACAAATGAGAGAAAAAAAGAGAAGAAAAACTCACCTCTTTGTCTCCTTCCTTTCAATTCATGCAAAACCATCTTCTTCTCTATACAAATCATGTGTGATTACTGATTAGAAAACTAGGGTTATCTTCTTCTATTTATTTTGAGTTTAATTTCAATCCTAAATACTCAATTTTCAATTTAGGGTTTCTGAAATTAGGGTTTTCAGAACAGATTGAGATTCGTGAAATTAATTATGTCCCAAAGCGAAGAGGAGCATCCAATCATGTTGGTTCATCAAGCAGTCCCTCACTTTCAATTGCATCACAATTACCTGCTGCTTCAAACCAAGTTCAAGGTTCATGAATTAATTCAACACCTGCTGGTATTACACCTGCGATTCGTCCTAGAGAACAAGCAGAAGAAGAAATAAAAGTAGATGAAGATCCAATTATAGCTGAAGAAAAGAAAAAACTACGTTCAGTAAGGTCTGGTGTATGGATTGATTTTGAAAGTTCAGTTGGAAAGAAGATTGTAAAAGGGAAGGAAGTTGGGATACTTATAGCTGAATGCAAACATTGTAAGAGGAGAATGCCTGCACCCAGTAACCAAGGAACCAGCCGCTTGCATCACCATGCTAAAACCTGCAAAGAAAAGCCTAAGAATAAGAAAGGACAAAGAAAGATTACTACAATCAAAACAGGTAATGCACTAACTAAGTTAGCTAATTGGAAGTATGATGTTGATGCTACTAGGATACTTGTTGCCAAAATGATTGCTAATCTTGAGCATCCATATTTTAGAGAGTTTTGTTAAGTCTTTGAATCATGTTGCTACGCTTTACACTAGGAATACATTTATGGATGACATCATGAAACTAACAGCTTAGTTCAAACTCCAATTACTAGACTAATTTGACACAATTACATCTAAAGTTAGTTTGACAACAGATATGTGGACATGTAAGCATACAAAGGATGGTTATTGTTGTGTGACAATGCATTACATAGATGATGAGTGGAAACTGATTAAGAAAACACTAGATTACATTTTAGTGCCATCACCACATACTGGAGAAGTTCTAGCATCTGTAGTGAGATCAGTAGCTCTAGATTGGAACATAGATAATAAACTTTTTGGTGTAACTGCTGACAATGCTAGAGCAAATGATGTTATGATGGCAAATCTGAAGTCATGTCTTGATAGCAAAGATTGTCTAGTTCTTAATATCTTAAGTTGGTGGAAGAATCATGCTCCTAAGTTCCCAACTCTCTCAAGGATTGCAAGAGATGTATTGGTTGTTCCAGTGACAAGCGTAGCATCAGAATCAATGTTTAGTGTTGGTGGTAGGGTTCTCACATCTCACAGGAGTTCATTAGCTCCAGAACTTGTTCAAGCATTGCTTTGTTTGGGTGATTGGCTGCCAGATCTCAGTCTCAGTGACAGTGATAGTTGTATTACTGGTAACTTTCCGGCTTAATCTTTCATTTGCTTTTATATTTATTGCACTGACATTGCCAGCTTAACTAACAGTCTAACACTTTTGATTTTCCTTTTGAAAATGCAGAAGTTCAAGATTGAGGAGTAAGAAGTAAGGATTCAGGGAGGGAGGCCTAAGGAGGAATGCATTTGCAGTTCAGCAGTTGCACACTTGCACTACAGGCTGCAATACATGGAGATGGAGTTTCTTTGTCTTTTCTTTTGTAAGAACATGGTTTTTTCTTTTGTTAGAACATCTAAACATATAATTTGGTCCTTTTGGAACATCTGTATCTTTTTATTTTGTGTGGCATGGATTTAGAACTGATTTTATTGGATTTAGAACCTGTTTTGTTCTGTGTCTGTATATGTGTCATGTGACTTAATGGATTTTATCGGAAAAATAACTGATATTCGATAAGCCTAACGTAACGGAATCGGAATTGAATTTCATATTTCCGTCGGAAATATCCGTTAATTTTAATGGTAACAGCAGCAGCTAAGCCAATATCCGTTACGTTGAGTGCCGTTGACAGCCCAACTTCTCATACATTTGAATTCAATTCGCCTTTCGCTGTATACATAGGCGACTAGCAGTAGCTTTACAGTTTTGGGGAACATTATCCAAACTAGTTCTGATCTCCATTTTATCACATCCCATCCTAATCTTTTCAAGAGTACAGGACTACCTAAAATCCTTACATTAGAAAATAAGACTTACATGCCATAACCACCACATATTATGTTGTCTGAGTTTCAGATTACCAAGAACTTCAAGTGTACATAGTGAACATTAAATTTAAACTAGCTAAAATTACATGCTCAGATTCAGTGTAATAACTAAGAGTGTTTGTTTTCTCCTGACTCATCTGGATCTGAGTGAAATAGAACTTACTAATGAAAGGAATTGAGAAAAACAGAACTTACTACTGAGAGGAGAAGTCATTAAAGCAATGTAAAAAATCTATATTCTAAGCAATGTTCATCAATTGTGCAAACAAAGCATAATAACCTAACCTACACCAGTGCCATCTCCTTTGCCGAGTTCATTCTTTGAATCATCAAACTCGGAGGAAATCACTTTGGTGATGTTGTGAGGTGTTAACGGA
Source organism: Papaver armeniacum (assembly GCA_023531295.1). Classification (NCBI taxonomy): domain Eukaryota; kingdom Viridiplantae; phylum Streptophyta; class Magnoliopsida; order Ranunculales; family Papaveraceae; genus Papaver; species Papaver armeniacum. The sequence goes on along the minus strand of JAJJWW010006961.1, from coordinate 95,675 downwards.
TCCCGACCTTGGGCAAGAGTACCCTTCCAATGGGAGTTATGGGAGGAGGAACTACTTTTACTTCATCTGCAAATGGTATTGTGAAAAGACTTGTCGTTCCATGTGATAAACCGTTGTTTAAGTCCTGTAGCAGGAACCAGTACAAGGTCATATACATCAAAAGCAGGTCCATGCAAGAAACCAAATTCCCTCATTACCTTGTTCTTCACATCCTCAATGGTGTACTCATCCTGTAAAGTCCCATCTGAGTCATCGTTTCCACCTTTTTTCACCCATTTACCATTGTAATGAATCAAAAAATGTTTGCTTTCACTTGCCATATGAGGCAAATTTTTCGTTGAAAAACATCTGCAACACAAGCACAGGATTATCAACACAAGCATGGTGAAATTACCTACCATGTTAAGCAATCTACATTACTTCAATGGTTTGTGTATGCTTTAAAACCCAAGAAAAGCATGTTAAGAACAACTTCACACTAAAGAATCATGCAACAATGAAACCAAATGCTAAAACCACAATTTGAACATCAATGCAACAGCTCTCTACCCTCTAGAATCCTTAGCAGTTTTTGTCTCACAATAAAAAAGCTTATCTCCTGAGCTCTCAATTGATCCAGTAACCATTCAATAATTGTAATCTCGTTCTCAAGTCTACCACAACTACTTTTCCCTTCACATGACTTTAGGTAATTTCACATAATCGTCAAATAAAAATAAATAAAGAACCCCTGAATCAAATCCACAGGCCAATTTTGTGCGCCTAATTAAATCTGCTTTATACACTACGAATTGACAAGAAAATAACACATTAACTATATAAATTAGAAGAAAAAAATGAACAGCACATTTCATCAAGACGTAGTTTCTAAAAGGAAAATTAAAAATTACATTTAAAATTGATTTTGAGTAGTTATTTAATACTTACTCTTCAGAAGAGGTGACACCAGAACAGGTACTGCTACCTTATCCTATTGAACTCCGCCAACCGAAACACCATTTTTCCGAGTCCGCACGAACCAAACATCCAAAATCAACCTTCCGTGGTATACGAAACACAAAACCCATATTCCATTTATAACCCATTGATTTAGTGTTGCTACTGGAGATAACAGTGGTGGTGGTGTAAAGAAGAAGATGGTTCAAGGAGGAAGGGAGAGGAGGATTATGGATGCGCGCCCGCCGCAACCGACTGTTTGATGTGATTCTTATGAGCAAGAGAGATAATCTATCCTCCTGAACCCTAACGCATTCTATTTATATAGGAACACTAAAATGGGCCCATGAGACGAGGCACGGCATCACAGGTGGTCATTATGGGTCTGTTCAAGCATACAGCCTGCTTGAAAAATAACTGATACATCCGACAAGCTTGTTTCTTCTGCCCTTCAAGTTCAACCAAATGATGTTTTTTCTTTTAACTATCCTAACATGCCTTGCGGATTATTACCGGAAGTTTTGTAAACAGTTTTGTCTAAAATCTTTGATATTCAAGTTCAAGATTTACTGCATGATTGAAATCGCAGTAAAGGCCATGGCTACACACAAACAATCAAACAGGTTGACGGCTGGGGTGATACCTAGTTATTTATAAAAACATAGCTACTGGTTTATCTTGAAGCTGGCTGGAATCGCTATCCTCCTAATCGACAATTATTGATAAAAGAATCAAGAAACTTGGCTTTTTAAATTGATTCCATAAAATATATGTTTAAACCTCAAACACAAGCTGATGCTCTGAAAGATCTAATTGTAGCAAAGACAAGTGAATAAGGAGATATTTCGATCCGCAAGGAACCATTGGCAAAAGAAGTACTAACTATTGACCCCTTTTAGTAGCATTACTTTACTCTGAGTACAACCACTTTTAGGTGTCAAACGATACTCTTCTCTTTGATTGCGTCAATGGACGCAAATTCTAAAAGCTCTCAACGGGAAACGTTAAATGCAGTAGAGCTGGACATATTTTAATCAATAGGTAATACCCGGCTGTAAATCAACAGATCAAACTCATATTAGAAGTTGAAATATAAAGCTAGAAAGAGAGAGATGAAACTTTCAAGTTCTTTAGGCAGAGCTTCACCTTTGTCTTCGAACAATATTCTTGCGAGTATGGAGAGCCACAATGATCTGTTGATATTACGCGTTTCCCAGTAATCGGTGCCAAAGAAGAGCACTGGTTCAGAAAACTAACAAATTTAAAACGACTGATCGATATGTAAATTGAAAACTTCGATATGCAGAAATAAAGAGCGAAAAACATAAGCATTGATGAATTACATGTCCACCAGTGGCAAGTGGAAACAAACAGCAATAAAGACTTACCTATAGTAATCTGGATTCAGAACCATAGTAGCAGTTTTGAGAAGACCATAGTTCCGACCGATTGATGTTTGTCAGCAAAAGGCTTTATCGTAGAAGGTCGACATCATCCCCAGCTGATCTAAGTACCTAATAAAGCCAGCAAAATGACTTAGATACCAAGAGTGAAAAGAGTATAGAGATTATTATTGCTAATAAACAGACGACAAAGGGTTTCATTTCACACCAGAAGCTATAGAACACATTGAATGCTGACAACTACATCCTTAGGGACAAAACACACATAAGTTTTAGAGAATTAGCAATGTGGTTGTGCATATTGTCACAAAGCCTTAAACACTACCAATGGTCCCAACTGGCTCAGGTAGAGAAGAAGCATTCCTTGAGCACAATATTGCAAACTAGCAACATTACTCTATGTCGACGACATATGTTGACAAAAATAGAATGATACATCTATATGGAGCATTTTGCACAACCTTCTCAAATCTAAGGTAACAATGACTGTAAACTTAAAACAGCAATAAACAACTGTATTTTGGATGACTTATGTGGTCCAAAATACGTCTCTATGGAGCATTTTTCAAAACCTTCTCAAATCTTGGAAGGTTGCAGCCTGATCATCCACAATTTTTTCCTAGAGTTGGAAGTTTATGAGGGCCATAATGATAAAGGTTGGTTCATTTGTACCACAACAGAAACTTGTTTTCTTCTGTTAGGGCAAACAGAATCAGAATCAGAATCCTTCTGACTGTATGGTGAATTCGCTTCAAAGAGAAGGTAATAAATTTAGCAGCAAAGAAATGGAAAGTTATCAATATTATTATCCAAGCATAAGAGAAACAGATAATTTCACCAGCAAACATGTTGAAGCGAGAATGTCTAGGTAAAACGATAACAATGAGATAATCATCATAAGTTTCTATCTCATTGCTATCTTTTATTCCAATTACATGTAATGGGAAGGCATACAACATCTCTGCGTTCTATGTTTCAGATTATGAAGCACTTCCTAGGGTACGTGTTTAACATTAAATTCAAACTAGTTGCATTAATGCATAGATTTGGTGTAAAAAAAGTTAGTCAAACAAGACTCTGGCAAACATATTCACAAGAATCAAGTAAACAACTAGCATTTAAACAAAAATCAATGAAAATGGGAAATAAGACTTACTGATGAGAGAAGAAGTCACTGTAACAATCAGACAACTTATCATGGTTGGAAAAATCTTCAAATACTTTCGCTAGCTTGAAACGAAATTTGAGGAAGAGGCGAAATCACATATAATTGGTGCAGAGCAAGAGGTTTCATAAGAGACTTCATCACTCGTGTAGCGAAATTTACTCACAAAGGAAAAGAACTTTGAAGCTTAATTCTTGTGAAGGGCAAGACTAAGAAATCTCAGGTGCTTCTAACACTTCTTGAAATCTTGAGCTCCCGGAGCAACTTCAAGCATACTTTCGTCGAAATCAGAGCTGAATTCTCAAAGAGTTTGTTCCCCAGACTGACTTCCATTATGCGACCCATGACCAGGGTTTGAGATGGAGTACTAGACTTTCAGTGCTAGGCCTTTTAGCCTTACCAGACTGCTCCTTCACTTGAGGTGGATAAGCTTTAAGATCAACCACAGTCAAACCTACACTCCCTTGTGGCACATTTGCAGATGGAGTCGTAGGATTAGGAGGTATCTGCATGTTAGCTAGCAGTTAGCACACACATTGATTAATCCACTAACAACAGCATTAAGTACAACTAAAACAAAGTTAAATTGTGTAGTAAAGAACAATGGATTCTTTACATTCTTCAGGTGTTGAAGCTGGGGTAATTCGATGGATTGCATCCATCATTTGCACCTTAAAAATTTAAAACAAAGCACAAATTAGAAGTTTAGAACATATAAGTACATCTAATAATAGAAATTGAATAGGCAGTTCTCATACTAAGGAAACCTAAAAGCTGTGTTTCATATTTGTTGTCTAAACCTATATGTCAAACAAAGACCAAATACTTGAAACCCAAATCTCAGATAACCTAATCATTTGGAGGTTGTGGACATTAGCATATAGTACTGAGTAAGTGCACAACACTATCCGCAAAGATGGTGAGTTTTTTTCTTTTTCTTTTTTTTGATACTTACAGGGAAAAAAAAATTAGTTTTCATTATCTTCTGCATCCACTCTCCAAGTTGCCCCTGTTTTGTTAGATTACACTTTTCATATGGGCTGATGTGCATGAATAACTCCGGATCGGACACCTCTGCATTAGGAGCAAGAGAAATCAATTAGAATCAGTCAAAAAATTAAAATTTGAAACCAGTTTTAGGAGTTTTTAGATACTCACTCCTCCCGTATATAAAGATATCGGTGGTTAGTAAGGAACAGCTACTACCACATTATCCTACAACAACCCCGAAATGAAAACCCTACTTCCGAATTCGCCCATGCCGAATAAAATCCAAATCAACCATTTTCTCTTTCTCCCTCCATGGTATATGAGACACAAAACCCATATTCCATTTATAACCCATTCATAAGTGGTGGTGGTACTGAAGATAATAGTGGTGGTGTTGTTAGAAGAGAAGATGAAGATGGCGGCGCTGTGCAGTGGAGGAGGAAGAAGAAGGAGGCGGAGAACTGAGTGAAGTTGGGATGGTGTATTTAGGTTTAAGTTGGAAATTAAATTACCGAAGCTACCCCTGAAACGGTTTCACAACTATGGGTCGGTTTTGTGGTTCACAGTATGTGGCACCGGACCTCTATTCGGCGTCCACTTAGCTTAAAAAACCAACTTGAAGAAAATGTCGCCAGCATACTTCCATGTAAGACAATTTCTATTTTCTCTTTTGCAATGCTTCACATTTTAGCTGCTACTTCCAAAACAATCTTGGTAAAGGGCGGCATGAATTGGTAGAGGGCGGCAAGTGTGATAACAATGTCCCTCTTATTGGTTAGGGGGTGTCCTATAGGGGTGTAGATTGACTAGATTACCCATTCACCTTAAATTAACCAAAATTAAATCAATTTTTTTTAATTAACCAAAATCAAATCAGTTTTTTTTTCATCTTTTTCTTCATCTTCTCTTCTCCTCCATCAACCCTAACCTCCATTAAAACCGAAAATGTCATCGTCTTCGATTAATCGGGGATTTGAAAAATGTTTGGAAAAACCCGAGTTAGGGTTTAGTTTATCGTGTTGGATTTAAGTTAATTTTGTATTAAAAATTAGGGTTTTGAATGAAAATTGAAATTGAAATTTACGGGTTTATGCTAGTTACGGTTGGTAATAACTCAAATACCAACTAGTAAGTTCTTAGTTTTGAGAATATGTTCGATTCTGCGGTTTTTATTTGCATCATATTTATCAACCGTAATTGAGTTACGGTTTGAAACTCAATTAAACTAACCAACCGTAAATCATCCCAATGTTAACAACTTATCAAATAGTTATGTACGGTTCAAAAGTTAAGATGACTTACCAACCGTAGGTTAGTTACTGGTTGGTTTCGATTCATTAGTTACCAACCGTAGGTTAGTTACGGTTGGTTTATAATCATTAGTTACCAAATCAGTAGTGAACTTAGCTCCATACACGGACTCATTTGAAAAATGGTATTCCTAGTCTCATGACACGATATCAAGATACGAGCAACGGTGTCAAAGAGAAATGGTATGCCTAAAGTTTGGTTGAAACTAAATGTCCACCTACTTGTTAGTTTGAAGGGCCACTTTTTGATTCTTCTACGGTTGGTATTGTTTACCCAAGTTCTGAACCAGTAAGTTCTGTACTTTACTCGTAAGGGAACAAATTATACCAACCGTGAATCGGGTTTTTTTTAGGTTTTCCCCACATGTAGTTACTGGTTGGTAACGAGCTCCATTCAACCGTATGTTCTTAAGAAATTTTGGGTTTTTCCAAAATTGAACCCGATCTGATTAGTAATTGATACATTCTGAACCGTAATATATAATTCTGATTGGTAACGAGCTCAATTCCAACCGTTTGTTCTTCAAATTTTAAAAATTTGATTTGTTACGTACTTTAGAAGTATACCTAGTCATTTTCAATCTTTGGGTTCTTCACTTTGTTGGTTAATTTTTTCAATTGGTTGAGATTGACCTTCACAAATATCACAAAAGTTTCTTTTTTCTTCTCTAATTTTTTTTTTTAATAACCTATTTTAGAGTTATGAATCATATGATAAGTGAAAATTAATTATCAACATTAATCTTGATTATCAACACTAATCTTGATTATCATTACTAATCTTGATTATCAACAATAAGGGCTAATTAGTCATTTCCAGATTCTATTTGATAAGGGACACTTGAAAATTACTTGTAATGACCTTTTTGTCTTATTAGGGTGCCGCCCCTCTACCATTTCATGCCGCCCCTTTACCAAGCTTGTTCCAAAAAGTAAGCTAATTTTAGATGGTCAGCCTGGGATTTGATCGAGTGACTTCAATGAGAGACTGCTTGGCCGATGCCGTGCAGGCCAGGCCTCAGCATAGTTCTACGGCTAAAGAAGGTAGCTACGCAGATTCACAGAACAATGGTCACTTTCTGCATTCTCCCAGCAAGGTTCCAGCTAAAGTATGCAATGATTCATAAGTTTAGCCACATACAAATTCACATCAAATATACTCCTCCACTGGAGTATTTCAGATTCAAATATCCAGAATAACATTGTAGACTGTACACGTAAGATTACTACATATAATTATAGCCGTTAGCACTATATTTTACTGGCCAAAAGGAAGCACTATATTTTACTGACCAAAAGGATCGTGTTGCAACATTTTTTTGTCAAAATATTCCTTCTACGGTCCAGTTTAGATTTTGTTAGTCCGAGTTCTTCCGCAAAAAAATATCCCGGGATTAAGCAACGATCTAGTGTTAATTGATATCTGCATCACAGTTTTCAGCTTTCTTTGAGTTACAACTTGTGGCAGATTTGTTCAGCATCACTGTCTTGGAAGATTTACTTTCTATAGCTTTGATGGGCTCATCGACCTTCACTTCACCAATGTCGTTGGAAACTTTAAATATATGTACCTGTACAACTTTGATTGTCATTAAATCTAACACAAATATTGTCATTGAACAAAAGTTCCAGGCTTATTATACCCACCCAAACGTTTACCTTATTATGAAAAGCAAAAGCATGGTTTTTGAGGAAATAATTCAGAATATTAGAATTAGAAAACTAAGAAATCAGGCATATGTGCTAAATTTTTACATTCTAAGTAATACAATGCTTTGTATACTATGTACAAGTGGCAGGTAGCAATGCCTTTCGTAAAGAACTAAATACTAATAAATCCTACAACGTGACTACAATCTAGTGAAGCAAACATTTACCTGGAACCACGGCCATCATTTTATTTCGGAAAAGATGAATCGGACATAAGAAGATTAAACAATGCATAATGCATTTACAAAAGGCATAAAACTAGCAAGTGAAACAATAGCATGGTTGGTAAAGGTGATCTTACCTTAAATCTTGTTGGCTTAATAAGCTCAATTACCAGGGCATCACCGAAATCCAACTTATGATCCACACAAAATGTTTTCCATCCAGTAATATACCCAGTTACCCAATAGTAGTTTGTTTCATACACTGAACCATCCTCATCTTCTAACATAATTCTCACTTTTGGTTCCGTGGGAAGGTGATTTTTGCAGATTTCCGCTGGTATATTCTTACCAAATAAAAACACAAGCAAGTAAATATAAACAATTTGTAGTATCATTCAAATCTCGATGCAAATGAAACAAAATAAAAATTTATAGAACTTAATATCAATGTTATCTTTCTAACATACCAGACCAAAGTTCCCGGACACATTTGAAAGAGACATTGATTTAACAAAAGATGGGTTTCTAGACAGCAAACCACTTTGAAAGCTCTTGGCACGCTTCAGTGTGTCGGATCGTTCTGCTTCAGTAGCAACTCTTGTTGGTATGTAGCTGCAAGTTCATCACCATTTAAATGAATCTAAGAGGTACTACACCTAAACGGATCAAAATGGACTTCATTTTAGCTAGAAATTTTTACCTTGTTTTGCATTTTATTCTCCCGAGCCCTTCGTAGTAAGTAACTTGACTTCGAGGACGTGATGAGCGTCTCACTAAATCAGGGTTCACTGGAGCTGTCTTTGATCTCACTTGATATTTCTACATCATTACAGTGGAATAGATACACATATCAAACAAGGTACAAAAATCAAACAAACTGATTGTATCAAGTAGTCGAAAAACTTACCCTGGGAGTCTTGTTTTTCTCTTTGATAACATTTGAAAGACTGTTTGCTATCTTCAAAACACCCAATTCCTTCGATTGAAAATATAAAACAAGAAACCAATTAAATATTACAAAATGAAAAAACTTAGAACAAAAATGGATAAAAGAGGAATTAGGGCAACTGAAAACTGACCTGGAACCGTCTCTTATTATCTTCTAATCGTTGTTTCCGTGCTTCTTCGTAGGAGTTACCTTGTGCCATGAGAATTGAATTTCTTGTTTTCTGATTAGGGGTTTATTTTTTTCAAATTCTTCTAATTTCTAGGGTTTGAAAAAAATTAATTGAACCTGAGTAAATGAATAACGATTGGTGTTGTTGGTGTAAGATTCAAAATCTATGTAATGTGATTCTAATTTTGTGAAAAAGATTGGCGCATTGAGATTTCTGTTTAAATTTTTGAATCGGCTTTTCTTTTTCTTTTATTTTTTGAGCTAACTTCGACTGAACTCGCTGAAGAGAAGGAGTACACTACACTACGAATCGCACTCCTATTCTGTTTGTTTGGGCCGTTTCTCCTTATTTTGATTCGGAGGCCCAACACTTTAAAATCCGGAAGCTAAGTCTCATGTATGGAGTCTATTGACGTACCAAGTAGGGGTGTGCATAAAATCCGGAACCGCGGATTTCATCCGCAACCGTCCGCAAAATTGCGGGTGAGAACCAATCCGCAAGAGTCTATGGGCCGGACACGGTTGAATTCTCAAATCCGCAAGGTTTAGCGGTTTGGTTGCGGTTGGTTTTGCAAATCCGCGGATTCACCCGCACCGTAGGATGGTAAGGGAATTTTAATAAAATTACTAAGGATAACATTGGAAATTTTATCATCAATTTTATATGAAATTTGGGATTTGAGAGAGAGATGTTTATTTTTGTTTGCTTGGCTTGGCTTATTCGATGTTGTATCATTTGATGGCATTGTAATGTAGTTGTACTCATTACTCCACAGGCTTATCGCAGTATACAGAGTTCTGCTTCTGCAATTACTTCATTTGCTCGTATAACTATGTTGATCAGTGGAAGATGGAATCATACTTGAGTAAGCCTATAACTATGTTGATTAGTGGAAAGCGCAATTATCTGCTGCTGCATATGCGGTTAATGTGGATAAGAATGAGCTCCTTATAACCAGCATACAATGCTAACAGAGCAATTCAGTTTTTCTGAACACAGTAAATAAGCAAGATTCCTTATTTTACTCTTGGTAATTTGTTTAATTACGTGTGTAATGCTTACGTTTCTCTTTCTTTTATACATTAGTCTATTGGCCAAAAAGAGCTCAAATGAATCTATTCAAGTTGATCGCTTAGTGCGCTCAATTCTGATGGGAACCCCTGAAGTATATTTTTTTTTCCTAACTAAATCCGCGGTTAATCCGCATCCGGTCCGTATTATCCGCTTATCCGCGGATGTGAAATTCGCGGGTGATTGGGCCGGACACGGTTGGATTTTCCAAATCCGCAACTTTGACGGTTTAGACGCGGGTGACCCCTAATCCGCAACCGTCCGTCCGTTGCACACCCTTAGTACCAAGGGTAGGGCTGTCAATGGGTCCGGGTCCGACCGGGTAGTATATGGCCCAGAACCGGACCCGGTATATTAGAGTCGGTTCCAGGTCCTAACGGTTCCGGGGCCGGTTCCCAATTCCATTGACCCAGAACCGAACCCAGTAAAAAACACGGGTAATCACCGGGTCCGGGTATTTTCGGGTATCAAAATATTAAGTTTTAAACAAGCAAATGATGTAGAGAATCACACAAACAAATTGTAAGGAGCTCCGGTATGCGATAGAACTGCCTGAGAAGAAAGGCTATCACCATTAATCTGGCGTTCTTAAAGTGGGTTATCATCAATCAAGGTAATGAATTAGTCTTAACATTTGCAATTGAGGCGTGTGTGACAAAATGGTTCATCAATCAAAGACCTCAAGATGTAAATCGACCAAAATCCAGTACAAAGTTGTCTGATTTCATCATCCATCAGTTAAGACCCAGTTTCATAAAAATGGAAATACTAATCCCACATTTTTTTAATTAACAAATTAAGAAATCAAAAGGGTTTCATTAATTAACCATAAACAGAAATTTCATAAATCAGCTAGAAAGTCAACTAAAGCTTTCGTTAACTAACAACGGACATGGATTTTAATTGGAGCAATTAAGGCATTGCGTATACAAATTAAAGAATCAAAGATTTTAAACCTGCTCCAATCAGGCAATACAAATGAGGTAGCTACTGAAATAAGCCAGGAAGAAACTTCGAACATGATGTGAATTGAAATTTATGCTAAGTTGCAGACTTGCCGATAGAATTTTGAAGAAGATATCAAGACTCAAGAGAACTGCGGCTGGAAATAGCTCTCTGTTTCTCTTTCTTTCAACCCTATTATATGCATAAACCTAATTATTTTCTATAATATTACGAAATTAACCTTCGAAAGTGTAGTAATTGTAATACCCGATTACCCGCGGGTACCCAACGGGTAGGACCCGGTTGGAACCGTTTATAAACTGGTCTATTCGGGTCTACCCGATTAGGACCCGAATTCACTAATGGGTCCAGTTTTGGGACCTAGACCCGGACCCTATTAACCCGGGTCCGGGTATTTGGGTACCCATTGACAGCCCTAACCAAGGGTGGAAGCCAGAGTTCGTAAGAGGAGGGTACAACAAATAGAAAACGGGAAAAAATATCTTTTGGTCCTTTTTTAGGTGGTCCCAAGTCAGTTTGGTCCTTTCAGAAATCACCTTTTCCATTTGTTCCATAATTATTTAAAAATATTAAATAGACCAAAGTACCCATCCGTGTTAATTCCTACTTATTTTTTGTAGCATTTCATTACTCGTCGATGAACTCTCGGAGTTCATTCCTTCAAATGAACACCTAATAAAACCAAACTAAATTTCCTACTTATTTTTTGTAGCAGTTCATTCTGTCTGATGAACTCCTAATAAAACCAAACTAAGTTTCCTACTTATTTTTTGTGCGGAGTTCATTTTGTCTGATGAATTCTGGAGTTCATTCCTTCAAATGAATACCTAGTAATTCAACACGAGTTCATTCCAGAAATGAACTTCGTCACAAAACAGAGCTCATTCCTGAAATGAACTTCGCCATCTTCATCTTCTTCATCAGCAGCAGCAACTCATCTTCATCGTCTACATCATCATCAGCAGCAACAGAGACGAAAAAACATCCAAAATCATCATCACAAATTCTCGTCGTCGTCTTCATCGTTTCCACCATTTTCAACAACAACAACGACAAAAAATAGAAAAAAAAATATATAAATCTTCATCGTTCATCGTCTTCTTCATCTTCAACACAATCGTCTTCATCATATTCAAACACCAGCAACAAAACAAAAGAAAAAGAAAAACAAGAACAGAGAGAAACTAGATCTGAAACTAGGAGAGAGAAAAAGAAGAGAAAAAGAAAATGATTTCTTTTGTGCTAAGAAATTCCTATATATATATATATATATATATGGATCTGAATGGGTATTTCTTCCACTACAAAATGACAATTACATCATCCATGACGTCATCCTAGGACCAAACCATAATTTGCAGGACCAAACTGTAATATATATTTTGAAAATGGACCAAACAGATAGTTGACTCAGTCAACTGGACCAAACTCTCTCTAATATATTATTTCGAGGACCTGTTGGTATTTCCTACATATATAAAATGTATTTCTGGTTAATCGTCCGAATTTTGCTTTCATGCAGGGACACACGTGGACGAACCAAGTTTTAAGAATGGGTACGGAAGTTACCAATGTGCCCAATGACATTACATACGAGATCAGGAATCTGTAACATCTGATTAACGTTTATATGTATTTATTGTAACGTCAAACAAATGTGTCTTTTTTTTATCGGCAAAGAAAAAGATGTATTGAAAAAAAAAAGGGTATAAAAGATTTATACCACCCCGAGCCAAGTACAAGAAGGATAAGGAGAAAAAAGCAGAGCCCACAAACAGGCTAAGCCAAAAAAGTAGAAACAGAAACTAAGTACTAATGCCTACAAAACAAACCAAAGCAAAAACTGAGCACTAATGAGAATCAAAGAAAGATTTGTGCCAGTTTTCCATGACATCAGTAGAGGATATATGCTCAAAGTCTTTGAGAGCTAGGGACCAAGAATAGAGAGTAAATTACTTTGTTGGTGACTGACACATCATTGCAAACTTTATCAGTAAAGACTCTTGTGTTTCTTTCTTGCCAAATGCACCAAAGCACTGCTGCAGGAATGAAATTCCATAAAGAAGTTAAAGCTGTTGAAAATTGCTTCAAGTGCCAACAGTGAATTGCAGAAAAAGGATGCTCAGGCATTGCAAAAAACCAATTCAACTTCTCCGGAAATTTATACTCCATATTTTCTTTGCAAAAGTGCAATGCAGCAGTAAATGGGAAGCAGTTTCAGGTTCACTGCAAAAGAGACACTCAGCTGGAACATCTATTCCTTTCCTTCTTAGAGAGTCTCTTGTGGGTAATCTTCCATGTGCAATTGTCCATAAGAAAAAACCAATCTTTGGTGGATACTTCTGGCTCCAGATAAAAGAGAATATTGTTTTATCTGTTGAATCAGTATCAATCACAGTAAGAAAGTCATACAAAGATTTTACAAAAAAAAACTTTACTTGAGCATAACTTCCATTGCAATTCATCCTCAATGTCAGGAGTAAAGGTCAAGAAGAAAAATCAGAAACCAGAATAGCATGTTCCAATGCAGCAGCACCAAACAATCTTCTTGGAGATCTCAGATTCCACACAACACCATTTTCTTCTGTCACACCAACTTCAGCCACTTTGAGATTCTTATACCTTGAAACATTATACAAGTGAGGATAACAATCTTTAATGGGAGAGTCATACATCCAGCTATCTTCCCAAAATCTTACCATTGTACCTGGATGAACTTTAAACCTGACATGTTTAATGAAGAAAGAATTAGAGTTCATAACAGCCCTCCATACAGATATACCATATGAGCAATTAGGCACCTTTGTCATCCAGTGCACATCCCCAACACCATACTTTTTCAGCAACAATTTTCCTCCACAGAGCATCCTCCTCAGTAGAAAACCTCCAAGACCATTTACATAGTAGAGCTTGATTCATTTTTTTTTTTCAAATTCTTAATACCCAATCATCCATACTTCTTTTTTCTGCAAACAACAATCTATTTCACAAGATGCAAATTCTTTCTTCCCACATCATCATGCCATAGAAAGTTCCTTATGATCTTTTCTAGCTTCTTACACATTGAGCTAAGCATTTCAAACAAACTCATATAATAGACAGGTAAACTGGCTAAAACACTGTTAATAAGGGTGAGTTTACCTGCTCTTTTGAGATTTTTTTTTTCCAACCAGCAAGTCTTGCAATGAATTTATCCACTATATTTTTTCATTTGGCTACGCCTCTACATTTATCACCAAGAGGTAAACAGATAAGTAGTGAGAAGCATGCCAGAATAACACCCCAAAATATCAGAGAATTGTGATAAATCTATATCAAAACCAACTCCATATATCTGGCTCTTAGAAAACTTTATCTTCAAACCAGTTAACAACTCAAAAGATATAAGAATTAGTCTAAGATTTTTCACTTGTTCAATATCAGCATCTAGAAAAATCAAAGTGTAATCTGCAAATTGCAAATGACTAATGAGCATACCTGCATTACTAACTTGAAAACCATAAATAAGACCTTAAAGTTGAGTTTGTTTAATCAATAAAAAAGAGCTTCACCAACCTGAAGGAATAAGAAAGGTGACAAGGTATCTCCTTGTCTGATTCCCTTCTCACTTGTTAAAAAACCAGAAGCACTACCATTCACCAAGATAGAGAACTTCATAAATTCTACACAACATTTGACCTAACTTCTCTATTTATCTCCATATCCCATGAGATTCAAAATTTCATCAATAAACTCCCAATTAACATGGTCAAAAGCTTTCTCAAAATCCACCTTTATTATAAGTGTTACAATAATTCGTCAACAGTTAAAATCGTTATAATAAAAACTTTATTAAATAACGGTCTCATTTATTGGAATATATAAACTAGTGGTTATCTGGTTAACAAAAATTAATCTGCTATCCTCTTGTTGTAATGCATAACCATAATTTACTCTAAGGTATCAATATTTTACTCATCAACTTAAATAATGGTGGTAAGTTGTACCTTTTGGCAGGAATCATGTGAAATACATACATGAAGAGTTCATAATAGGTAACCAAATAAACTGAAGATTAAAATGACTTGCCAACTTTATTCGTAGTAGTTATTCTACAGCTTTAGGACTTTGCATCATTGAATCCTCATAAAACAAAAAGATAATTGCAGGAAGTGAAAAAGCAAGGGTACAAAAACCACACCCAATATTTCGTTCGTCAATCTGTATAGACTAACTCCAAATTATTCTGAGAGCACCATCTTATAAAGCGAGCTCAACCAAGAAAGATATCAAAGAGTTATATATTTTTTTCTCAAATCAATCAGCAAATCAAACATATAGAATCTATGAGCCTGATTGATAAGAGAAATAACTTGGACGGTACCAAAGACCAATGTCCAAGTGTCAATCAATTTATATCCAACAACCAAAGGTCGGATTTACAGTTGATTGAACTACGCAGAACCTGTGATATTTAAATTATATAAACAATTATAGTGCGAAAAATAAATAACACAGACACTAGAAGTTTTGTTAACGAAGAAACCTCAAATGCAGAAAAACCCCGGGACCTAGTCCAGATTTGAATACCACACTGTATTAAGCCGTTACAGACACTAGCCTACTACAAGTTAACTTCGGACTGGAATGTAGTTGAGCCTTAACCAAGTCTCACACCGATTAAGGTACAGTTGCATTCCTTAGCCTCTAGAACCACGCCGGATTCTGCGCACTTGATTCCCTTAGCTGATCTCACCCACAACTAAGAGTTGCTACGACCCAAAATCGAAGACTTATAAACGAATATGTCTCCCACATATAAGTCTATTCGGATAGATAAGTATGTCTCCCACATAAGTACCTATGAAGTTTTGTTCCGTCTTTCGATAAATCAAGGTGAACATGAACCAATCTGGTCTTATACTCCCGAAGAGCAACCTAGAAATATCAATGATCACCTCACAATAACTTAACTATATGGTAGTAGAAGAATTTATTGTGGAATCACAAAGAATGCGACGAAGATCTTTGTGATTAATTTTTATATCTTACCTATCGGAGATAAATCTCGAGCAAATCTTAGAGAAGGTAGTACTCAATATGATAGAACAAGTAAGATCTGAATACGCAAGTATAGAGAAAATAGTTGGATCTGGCGTCACGAATCCCAAATGAAGTCTTCAAGTCATTAACCTATAATGGTTTTGGAAAAACCTAGGTTAAATGAGAATCGACTCTAGTCGCAACTAGTACACAAGAAAGTGTCGGGATTAGGTTTTCCAGTTGCTAGAGTTCTCCCTTATATAGTCTTTCAAATCAGGGTTTGCTTACAATCAAAGCTAAGATATCTTAGTAACAAAACATTCAATATTCACCGTAAGATGAAAACCTGATTTAAGATTCAAGCTAAATTTGATTAAAACCAAAACAATATCTCTCCACCGTTAGATGGTCTTAGCTTGTTACACACAAATGAAATATACCTTTATTTAGATATGGGTAACCGTACCTAAACGTGTATATTGAGTTGGCTCAATAATAGTCAATCGAAGTTAGCCATATGAACACTTTTTTCTTAACCACTTTCATCTAATAATTCTAGATCAAATATGATGATCAATCAATCATGAAAGATAATCAAATGAATCTAATTGTGTTACTCATAGAGTTGTTCAATTGTTCACTATCTTATAGAAATATATATGAACAAATTGAAATTGATTCTTACTCGTACAAAGTGCTTATACAAGAATCAATTCATGAAAATTAAGTCATGGTTTGCAAAGATTGCATTCCTTAATTTATAAATGTATTTGTTCATGAGTATGGAATCATACTTAACCGATTTTAGAATTTTAACCACTAAGTTTGCAAACTGGTACGCAAACATAAAATCTTCAGTTTTTTTAAAAAGAAAACCAGTAATAAGATTTTTCTATAAGAAAAATTTATAAATAAAATTATGGTATAAAATCTTTTGTTTTTCTAAATAGAAAATCAATAATAAGATTTTTCTATATATTTTTTTAATAAAATTATGATATGAAATCTTTTGTTTTTTTTTTAAATAAAATCAATAATAAGATTTTTCTACGATCCGACGGACGGCCATATAAATGTATATAAAACATATAACCTAGCGATCCGAGCCGCTGGATGACATAATCGATGGTCGAATTTATCAGCCTATACAGAGGTCATATAAATATATATATATGTGTGTATTAATAATCGACCACAAACAATCCCATAGAAAATGTATTTTATTATTTAATAAATTCCGAATTTTATATGCCCAATTTATACTTGTGAAACGCATTATAGGCAAATAAAGCGAATTTCCGGGTTTTGACGGTATTATGCATTTTTTAAGAACACGCGATTACGGGATATATAGATTAATTGGGGGATATAAATTACTACACTCATCCTTGGAGTATTGCTAAGTGATTTTTTTTTGGGGCGAAGTTATTATGTTACCCTTAATATTAAATAAAAACCTAGGGAATATATTGTATCTCCTTTATACCAAAATAAAAACCTATATCTAAAACCTAAAATCATTCACAACATTCCCCTTACCTTCTTTATACCGGCAACTCTTATTCACCGAAAAAAAATATATCATCTTCAAAATTCCTACGTTGATTGATCAATTCCATAAAGATACCCGCACGCAAATAAACTTAGCTTAAACTTGATCTGAAACGGATAAATCAAAATCAACAACGGTGGTGTAGTTACAGTCGTTGCCGATATGAATTTATGTTTAAGACCCTGTCGGCATCATAAACGCCACTGATTTATTGTTGAAGACCATGTCAGTATAATTATTTGCATTGATTTATTGTTGACGACCCTGCAGGCACTGAGAATCGGCATTGAATTTCATATAAAAACCATGCAGAAAAGCGGTTTCTGTATCGTTTTTCTATTCACATTAAGGCCGACAGTGAGTTAAAAACAAAACAGAATTCTTTTGATCAAATTCCATAATAGTCGGCATTATTTGTGATGAAATCTCAGTGCCGAAAGTAATTGTCCGCATGCTCTTGCTTTTTATGCAATGTCGGCTTTACTTTGATGTTATACAAATTGTTTTGTTGTAAACTATGTTCCGTCAAGTGTTGATACAGACAACTAGGGCTTTCAACGGCACTAAACGTAACAGATATTGGCTCTGCCGCTGCCGTTGTCATTAAAATTATCAGATATCCAATATCCATTAAGTTCCGACGGAAATATGAAATTCAATTCCATTACCGTTACGTTGGACTTACCGGATATTTTTCCGATACCATCCGGTATGTCACAGAACAAACACAGAACAGGTTGCAAATCTGCCAGACGCCACACAGTTACACAAAACAAGTTCTAAATCCAAGAAAACCAGTTATAAACCCATGCCACAAAAAAAAAAACATACAGATATTTGTGTTCTAAATCCATACCACCAAATTACATGTTCAGATATTCTAGCAAAAGAAAAAACCATGTTCTTCCAAAAGAAAAGACAAAGGAACTCCATCTCCATGTGTTGCAGCAATTGCAAATGCATTCCTCCATCTCCACTGCCAACTGCATCTGCAAATGCATTCCTCCTTAATCATGAACTTCTGCATTTTGAAAGGAAAATCAAAAGTGTTAGATAAGCTGGCAATGTCAGTGCAACAATCCAATAAATATAAAAGCAAATAAAAGATTAATATGTAAGGAAAGTTAACAGTAATACAACTATCACTGTCACTGAGACTGAGATCTGGCATCCAATCACCCAAACAAAGCAATTCTTCAACAAGTTCTGGAGCTAATGAACTCCTATGAGATGTGAGAACCCTACCACCAACACTAAACATTGATTATGATGCTACACTTGTCACTGGAACAGCCAATACATCTCTTGCAATCCTTGAGAGCTAGAGTTGGGTAATTAGGAGCATGATTCTTCCACCAACTTAAGATATCAAACCTCATTTCTTCAGTGGCTGTGCCTTTAGGAAGAACTGGTTCTGCTAAGTATGTCTCCAATTCTGACTACTGAACCTCAAACATATTGTTTTCCATAATAAAATCATCATAACCAAATTCATATGATGTTGCTGTAGATGCAGAGATCTCAAATCTAGCTGAATTCATTCCACTATTAAAATAATCTGGAGTTGTAGTGTTGGTTTCATAAGCACAGTAAAGAGCATTGAGTGCAAGCTCAAATTTGTTATAGTGACTTTGATAGTTTTGCACACCATATACTCTCTTCATAACAAACTCCACCCATTTAGCCTTATACCTAAGATCTAAAACAACTCCATTACCCATCAAAGTGTTACTTTCTTTCCAGTAGTTATTAAATTTTGTCCTCATATTCTTGGCCATGTCTCTGATATACTCATGCTCACTTAATTCCCAGATCTTAATGCATCTATTAACTTCTTGCACCCCATTATAATACAAATTTGTTGTGGGATACTTAATCCCATCAAATTTGGTTGAAATCACATCAAATAATTCCAAACATTCACATATATGTACTCCTTGTTGCCACTCCTGAGAAGTTGGTAGTATCTTGAATTCATTATCCAAATCAGCTAGCCTAACAAAAGCTTGTCTCAAAAAAATTGCATCTTTAAGCATCTTAAAGGTGGAGTTCCACCTAGTATCCACATCTAAACCAACATACCTTGAAGCAGGAAGCTTAACTTGGGCAATAGCACATTCAAATCTCTATTTTCTATCCTGACTTGACTTGACATATTTCACACACTCTCTAACTGCATCTATAAATGGAGAAGCTACTCTCATTCCACACCCTATAATCAAGTGCAATACATGATTACTACACCTCATTTGGAAAAAATCCCCATTAAAAACTAGCTAGACAATCTTTGCTATCAAGCCATGACTTCATATTTGCCATCATAACATTGTTTGAGCTAGCATTGACAGCAGCTACATCAAAAAGCTTACTCTCTATGTTCCAATCTAGAGCTATTGATTTCACTACAGATGCTAGAACTTCTCCAGAATGTGGTGATGGCACTAAAGTGTATGCTAGTGTTTTCTTAACCAGTTTCCACTCATCATCTATTAATGCATTGTCACACAACAATAACCATCTTTTGTATGCTTACATGTCTACATATCTGTTGTCAAACTACATTTAGATGTTATTGTATCAAATTGTTCTTGTAATTGCAGTTTGAACTCAGCTGTTAGTTTCATGATATCTTCCCTAACTGTATTCCTAGTGTAAAGCTTAGCAGTAGGATTCAGAGACTTAACAAACTCTCTAAAATATGGATGCTCAACTATAATGATTGAATAACCATGCTTAGCAATCATCTTGGCAACAAGTATCCTAGTAGCATCAACATCATACTTCCAATTAGCTAACTTAATTTGAAGATTACCTGTTTTGATTGTAGTAATCTTTCTTTGTCCTTTCTTATTCTCAGGCTTTTCTTTGCAGGTTTTAGCATGGTGATGCAAGCGGCTGGTTCCTTGGTTACTGGGTGCAGGCATTCTCTTCTTACAATGTTTGCATTCAGCCATAAGTATCCCAACCTCCTTCCCACTTTTCAGTTTCTTCTTTCCAATTGACCTTTCAAAATCAATCAATACATCAGACCTTACTGAACGTAGTTTTTTATTTTCTTCAGCTATAATTGGATCTTCATCTACTTAAATTTCTTCTTCTACTTCTTCTCTGGGACGAATCGCAGGTGTAACAGCAGCAAGTGTTGAATGAATTCCTGAACCTTGAACTTTGTTTGACGCAGCAGGTAATTGTGATGCAACTGAAAGTGAGGGATTGCTTGATGAACCAACATGATTGGATGCTCCTCTTTCACTTTGGGACATGATTAATTTCACAAATATCAAACTCTTCTGAAAACCCTAATTTCAGAAGAATGATTAATTGGGGGATAGAAAAACTAATTGGGGGATATGTGCCAATATAGTTTTCAATGAAAACCGGCATGGTCGATGGACTACCGGCATTGAAAAACCATGCCGGAAGCTACAGTAAAATATCCCCCAATTAGTTTTTTTATCCCCCAATTAATCATTCTTTCAGAAACCCTAAATTGAAAATTGAGTTTTTAGGATTGAAATTAAACTCAAAATAAATAGAAGAAGATAACCCTAGTTTTCTAATCAGTAATCACATAAGATTCACTAGTGGAAAAAGGGCTATCTGAGACACAATGAAACGACACAAACTAAAACTCGCGAAATAACTTCATACCGAAAATGTCGTTGACCAAATTCTAAACGTCGTTGTGTTAGTACTTTTGTTGACTTAGACAACGATGCTTCTTCTGCTTCGCTGACTAAAGTCAAGTTGTCATTGTGTAAAAAGTTCTGTTGACTTGGACAATGACATGCGAATAATTTCGTTCCATTGGTGAGATATTCCACCGTGTATGGTTGGGATTTAATCTAAAAATAGGATCGCTTGGATCAAATGCCTCACGTTAACTATCTCTATCCCAAAGCAGAGAGAGAAAAACATTATCTCTTTCTCTCCTTCTCCGCCTCTCTTTCTCCTTCTCCCTCATCTTTTCTCTCCTTAACTGGAACTCAGGAAAATCCCCTGAACCTACCAAGAATAAACCCTAAAACCTGCGATAAATCAATAACCTTATCTCACATCTCGCAAACCCATTTTTCGAAATCAAAACTATCTTTGAATAACCTGATTTCGCGAACCCAGTAGATTCAAGTAGAAACCCTAGAAAGTTGAGAACAAGAATCAGGTAAACTCGAATGAAATTTTGCTAAATAAACCCTAATTTTATTGTTGGAGACAGTTTACGATTTTCTTTTGCCCAATTTTTTTTTTTTTTTTTTGAATGTAGTGACCTTAGTTTTCGTCATTGATTTTTTCGTTATTTCTTGTGATTTATTTATCTTTAATCTCCCTCTTTGGTACTCTTTCTATTTGTTTTCTTGGTCAGATGGTTAGTTGCACTTTTTGTTTCTCTAATTTGGGTTTTCTTTCACTTTTTTTATGAACAAATTTTATTTTGCTTGATAGGATTTTGTTTACGACTTTTTCTTGTCTATTGTGTAATATCTTTATATAGATTTTCTTACTTTTTTTGCCTTTTATGGATGACTAGTTTTGGATTTGGCGGTGATGCGGTAGAAATTGGTAGAGATTTATGGGTTTGTCATGGTGGATGGAAATTTTGTTGTAGAGATT
Organism: Papaver armeniacum; assembly: GCA_023531295.1. Classification (NCBI taxonomy): domain Eukaryota; kingdom Viridiplantae; phylum Streptophyta; class Magnoliopsida; order Ranunculales; family Papaveraceae; genus Papaver; species Papaver armeniacum. The sequence continues at coordinate 73,657 of JAJJWW010006961.1, read as the reverse complement.
GGCTTGGTGTTGGTGGTTGATGGTATTTTTCTTGTAATTGTTGGTGGTGGTAGTTTGATGGTGAAGTTTGGTGGTTCTGTAGTTGTTGGTGTTATGGGTGGGCATCGTAAGTGTTTCTCATGGTATCTTTGGTGATAGTGACTGCTGGAATTTCTCTTGTTGGTGGTGAACCATTGCTCTACTTGGAGGTAATCGCGGTTGGGTTACGTAGGATTGATTTGAAGGCGATGTGCTTTGTTGAACGATCTGCGGTGTGTCCATGGCATTCGCTTTGGTTGTTCACATGTAAATGCTTAATGAGATAAGGATCAAAACTACTTAATTAACTTCTCATTATTGCTGAGTTTGGAATTTTTTGTTCGCAGGAACTCATGTAAATTCTTCTACAAATGATGGAATCAGAAAGTCTTCTACAGATGGTGGAGTTCGAAATCTCGAGGTCAGTAATGTCGATCAAAAAATGACTAGACAAACAACACTTTTGTGTTGCTACCGTTGTTGAGGTAATTTGTATAATTAGATTGGTATTTTGATGTTTAATAAGATCTCTGGTATTTAAAAGGGAAATTTGATGTTCGATAAAAGGTCTTTGATCCTTAATTAGTCTTTGATCAGACTTTGTAAAGTATTTCTACAGTATATTGCAGGAGTTGCAATAGCTAGTCTTATTGGAGTCTCATGTCTGGTTCCGACAAGGCATATGTCATTTTTTGTTTCGAATATCAACTTACAACAAAGCACAGATAGTCATTTGTTGCTAATTTTTTGTTTTCCTTGTGATTTTGGTGTAGGTACAGTTCACGGGTCTTTAGCTTATGCTGGAAAAGTTAAGAGGATCAACATTGGTCACATTCTCTGTATTGCTCTTTTATTTCTTTTGTTTCTCTGATATAGCCTTTTAGTGGAAACTTTTCCTTATATTTACATCGCTTTACCAGTGAAACACCTCGATATGGAAAGGGAAGCGAGACACCAATGTATCCTTCACGAACTCCACTGCATCAAGGTTCGTTCATTTCAATGAGTGGTGCTCTTTCTTAGTCTAGAAAGTCAGCCTGAAAATATTAAAATTAAATATCTTATATTGTTTTCAGCAACACCGATACACAATGGTATGCGAGCGCATACGCGAAAATCCTTATGCTCCCATGAGTCTTGCAAGGTTATATCTTTAATCTGATTGTTCTTTTAAGGCCTTTTAATTGGTTAAGTAGTTTATTTTACGATATGATGATTGTGTATATCTAATGCCTAGTACAATTGTTATTGCCTATGTAATTTAAGCTTGTTTTTTAGGGGTTAGTAGATAGAGACTTATGCTGACACTACGTAATTGTGTGTTTTAGAATACTAATATCTTCAGTTTTGAATATTTGTGATCCAAGTTAGTTATAGTAACATTAACTCATAACTAAAACATTTCTATGATGGTTTTTTCCTGTTGTTGCTATATCACCTTAGCTCATAAGCTTCAACTGGCTGTTATGTTTATTGATGACATTGACATATTTTTGGGGTATCATCGTGCAATGAACTGCGAAGATTTGACAAACATGAAAAAAGAGTTCCATGGCTACAGGTGCCTTCAGTTTGCAAACAGAGTCATGTCTTATTTTTATGAATGAATCCAATAATTGAATCCCAAGTTTTGACACTCAGAACTGCATTACAGGTATTTCTGGATATTGTGGAACTGTGAATCTTCTTATGTCCTCAAAAGGTATGGAATGTTCTGCTCCGACGTTATTTATTGTCTAAGCAGCTATCAGTTCTTATTCTCTGATTCCTGAATAAATTTGTCATTACGGGAAGTGTTTTGCGTTGTGATTGGACTGGTAAAATTCTCATGAAATGATCTCTCTGGTATGCACGACACAACTTAGGCACGAGCGATAAAACTGGACTTGAAAAAGAATCACAGCTTAATTTCTTGCCTAACAAAAGGTATTCCTGATGGTCATCATCTCTTGCAAGCAGTTAAATGAATTTTCCTTAGGTTATGTTTTCGCAACTATTCAATCTTTTATAGCCTTTAATTTGATGCTTGTGAATTATTGCTTATGGTTGCTGCCGCATTGTTGTTACTGTGTACCCGCCGGTTGGAAGTTGTTTCCTTTAGACAAGTACCATGGCTACTGCCTGTACATACCATAGTAATTCTTTGGTAGAGGTGAATACCTTGTCCTTGACCGATGGGAGTTTAAAGTTTCGTGTATTGCGTTCACTCTTGCTATGTATACTAATACCTGATAGTTTCTAACTTTCCATTGTAGGAAAATCATTGTAGGAGAAGACACTTGGACGTAGTGGAGCAACAAGTGATAATAGTCTACAAAAGTAGAAGAAAGCTCAATGATAAACGGTAAGTTCGGTGCCTAAAAGACCCACTTCATATTTACCTTTATTTGTACTTGGACTTGATCATGTTATTAGTCATCATAGCCTAAGGAAATAATAATTTCTAATATTACTAGTTTCTAGATCATTGTTTTCATGTCTCATATGCCACTACTGGCTTCATTAAATATTAATAAATAATGCACATTGCTTATCAGCCACAATGCAGACACATCAAACAAATGTATACCTTGTTTAACAATTTTACATTCAACTTTATTAAGGCTATTCCGTATTGATGTTAATTGCTAAGTTATGGCCTCTTTGTAGTTAAACTTCTAATTTTCAAACTTTTCTTTTCTACATTGTAGTTAAACTTCTAATGCTCAAACTTTTCTTTTCTACATGTACTTCCAAGTTTTGGATTGGGCGGTCGGTTCATCTTTTTCTTTGTTTTTGATGCGGTTTGTGTTTATTAGGTTGCTCTGCACTGATTGTAAGAAATCATTATCCTTTTAGAACTTATGGTGTGAATTTATTATTTTCCTAGATTTTTTTTTTTGGTGTTTTTGAGGATGTGTAAACTGAATTCAAATGTATATTGAACTTGGAGATTGATTTTGTACATCGAGTTTGAAAGTTTGGTTGAATGGTGAAATATGTCATCCAAGTATATGAAATTGTAAATTGATTCCAGCACAATTTCAGTGTAGCTTGAGTTTTGAATCAGAAATTGTTCCGACCTAGTCGAATGGTTTAATCGATCAACCCGAATCGACTCGTTTTTTTATATTAATATAATCAAATCTACGACGTAATCTAGGTATCGTACCTAGCGACAAATCGAAAGTATCGTAAATTTGAGTCAACTTGAAAGCGTCGTTCCAGAAAAAGACACTGAATCTACGACACTTTCAAAGGCACTTCGAAAGTGTCTTATAACTCGTCAATACGACAGTTTCCAACTATCTTAAAACGGCCTTTTTCCACTAGTGATTTGTATAGAGAAGAAGATGATTTTGCACGAATTGAAAGGAAGGAGACGGGGGGTAAGTTTTTCTTCTCTTTTTTTATCTCTTTTGGTTCGACTGAACAGCTGAAGAACTAGTGATTCTCGAAGTATACTAACCTAGGTATAGGAATTTACACGTGCTAAACACACGTTATCGGATATCGGAAATAAGGCTAACTGAAATAGCCTCAACCGATACCGTTACGTTAGAATGAAAATGTAACGAGCCTCAAGCTCGTCAACGCTATTAGACCGGTCAAGAGACGTTTTAGCCGCTAATGACTCGATTAATTAGAGACGAACGTTAATTGATAGAAATTAATCTAACAACAATCTAGTTACGAAATTAGCATCACTAGATAGGTCTCTAAAAGTTATGCGAGATAGACTACTCGAACGTGTCATTCGGATACCGGACAAAGAAGATATCTTCAGATATGTACGAAGGGTAAAAATTATCATTTATCATCATAACTGCAAGGCTGCCCTTATCAATTTTTTGGGTGCCTTTAACAATTTGGTCGGCCTTATCCCCAAACGGATTGAAGAGAATTTCATTCTCTTATTTTCATTCTCTTTCTTCTTCTTCTTCTTCTTCTTCTTCTTCTTCTTCTTCTTCTTCTTCTTCTTCTTCTTCTCTGTTCTTCCTCTTCTTCTCTTTCTGTTGATCTCAGTTCAGATGAACTGGGTTGTTGATGTGTGAGATATTCATAGATATTTAGGTATCTTGATGATTCGAAGATGATGAGGTTAGAACTGCGTCTGTTCGAGTTCCGGGAGAGGAAGAAAGTGACATTGATGTTGAATCGAAGTTAGGGTTTCTGAGGTTAGGATTTTGTACAATTGATTCGTTAATGGATGAAGATTGATTGGGTTGTTGATTATTTGACAAGATGAAGCAGTCTTGCTGATGAATCGACCAGAAGAGGTAAATATGAGATTTAATTTAGGATTTCAATTAATTCAAATTTCTTTGTGAAATTGTTGTTATTTGATTAAATTAGGTTATGGATTTGTGTTTGATTGAAGTTTAAATGGTTGAATGAAGTTTAGTTTGATTTCATAGAGAATTAGGGCTTTCCCCTGTTCTTTCCCAATTTAGCAATTAGGGTTCCTGAGTTAGAAACTTTAAATGATTATAAAGATGTTGATATTGCTGGTGGAGATAGAAATTGAATCACTGGTAGAGATAATGTTGAATTAGTATGGTTGTGGTATTGGCACGAGGCTGTGATAGTGTTATTGAATTGGCAGGGGACATGAAGAACTGATATTGGAAGTGATTGGAGGTTGAGCTTGTCGTGGTTGTTATGGAGAAGATGATATTGCAGTAGATGTATATGAGTATAGGTCTGAAGGTAGTGGTGCTGGTTGTGTTACTTATGATGGAGCTGGTGCTATTAGTTAAGAACATGAAGAAGTTATTAGTGGATTATTATGCAGAATGGACTGGTTACTGAGATTAGGATTAAAGCAGAACTTAATGAGATTTCTGTAGAATCAATATTATGGCAATGAAGGAATTGTGGTTTAAGGAATTAGGAGTTTTAGTGTGGCGTGAGATGATTTGGGCATTTATGAAGTGAATTGGTTATGAATCATGAAGATGATTTAGGTGTTTTGCTAGTCAGATATGATAGCAATGATTGCGGTATTGTCAACTGAAATTTGGTGGTGGTGGTGGTTTAGTAAAGCACATGATTGGAGATGGTGTTGATACTTAAGTGGCTGCTGGTGCAGATCATGGCAAAGTAGTTGATGTATGAACTATTTTGAGAATGGTGTATTGATATGGATAATGTTGAAGATTAACTGAAGTTTGAGACTCTCAAATGGAGTCTCGGTGGTATTCTTTCTTCTTTGTGGGAGTTGTTGTGATGAATGGAAGAGTCAAAAAGATTATGGTTGGTTTGTATAATTGAAGCAATAAGTGATTGAAGTTGCGGGAACCAAAAAGGGGTGATAATGAGTATGTGAATGGATTGTGTAGACTTGACAGAACTACATGAATGTAATTGTTTACGAGCTATAAGAGCATGAATTTGAATTTGAATTCGAATTGTGTTGTTTAGTGAACTGAATTGCTAAAGGAGTAGGAGTTGTTTTTGTGTTTGGCTTGCTATGTATTGCATTTTTTAGTCTTGGAAGGTTAAGTGTTGCACCAAGATGGTGCTTCAGTGCTCTTTGGCTTGAGCAAGGCTTTGGCCTTGAGATTTTCAGCTTAGTCAGAAGCTGACTGACCTAGCTTACCCTGACTCAGATATCTAACTTAGTCGAGTTGTGTTGACTCACCGAGTTTCTTTCATGACCCGAGTTGACACAGTGGACCGAGTTAACCTTGACTTTTGTCTGGACTTTGACCCTGACTTAAGATGTTGACCGTCAGTTGACCACTGGACTGTTAGAGACCGTTAGTTGACTCTGTCGGACTGGACCTTGTGTAATGGGCTGGACTAGTGGGCCGTGCCGGATTAAACCCATGGGCTTGGGTAGGGTCAAAAACCTTATTTTGTATCTTTGGACCACTTATGGTCCAAATTGACTCTTGGTTCCTCCTACAAAGTGGTAGATCTTTGTAAGATTTATCTAATAGACTATAGAACCAACCTAATTGAGTTAATAAACCTTAAATATGCTAAAGATGGATAATGAAAAGGTATAGAACCATAAATGGGATTAGAACCATTAGATAGTTCATTTAACTTATAACTAGAGAATTGTATGAGATTGTGTTATGAGCCTTGTATGAGCCTTTTGGATAATCTTTAGAGTGCTTGTGTAATTAACAGTTAATCTTTATTAACAAAGATCGATTCAAAAGGACGAACTAGTGGAGTATGGATTTCGAGGTAGGCGAGGCTTGTCATCAAAAGAGGTGGTAATCGATAACGAACTCTCTTGTACTCATTATTGTTTTACGAATCTATATTTTATGAAATGCATGCATATCTTTGTTACTATATGATATGTTTATGCATGTATTATCTGTGTGTAATACAAACTAGTTTTCTTTTACATTTTGGGATGGGCTTGGAACTTTAGAAACAACTAATATCTGTGTTTTGGGAGTATTTACTTATTTTTCAAAATGTGATTCTTTCCATTGACTGGAAAGCGGTTACAAACTTTACTTGTTGTTAGCATGTAAGGAAACCTTTTCCTTTTGATTGGTGTGGGATCTGTGCCCCCAAATGTTATACCTATTTTATGCAAACCTAGATAGACCTCTTTGGGTTGAATATTATATAGGTCTGGTTTTAATTTGGCCATTATATTTTCCCTATTTCTGTATGGGGGCAACGCATGTCTCATACATGGATGTTTATTATTCTTTTAAATTACTTTCAAAAGTATTATATTATGTTTTGGTGTTTAGAGAGAATGATGTTGAGAATCTTATGTCTGATTGTTGGATCTGACATGCGAGAGGTATAGGGTTCTTCATGTTAAAGTTCTTCCGTCGGCTATAACGTTAACACCATTAGATCTCTTTAGATACTTGTTATGTAGAGTGCGAGTATAATAAGGTACTGGTAAGGTACAAATCTTATATGACTACGGGGTCGTCAAACCTCAGGGCGCTTTAATGATCATTGAAGAATCCGCAAGAGTCACGCCTTACTACTCAGAAGGATCTAGCGTCAACTTAACTATTATTTACATTTGTGAATGCGTACGCAAGATTGGTTGGTAGAACTTTATAATTCAGTACACTTATTATCTTATTTATGTTTTATCTGTTTTCCGTATTTTATTGGTTTTCAGTAAAACTGCATTGTCTTCAAATCATTTTAGTGATTACTTGAAATTTAGTTGTTATTTCTGATGGGCACCCCTTATAGGGATGATGTGCTCACCCATTCCCACTTTCAGTTTCAGAGACAGATCGAGATGCGCACGCGACGTTAAAAGCTTCGAGGAGTTGGTTTCGTTAGTTGGTTAGCTTCCGCTATGTTTATTATGTGTTAATATTCTATTTGTAAACCAACTCATTACTGAATATGTATCACTTGAGAGGAGTTCTTGTATTTATTTCAGAGAGGGTGCGGATTCGGGTTAATCTTTGTTTAGAACTTGTTTCTTGATGTTTAATTAGATTTTTTTTAGATCGTTAGTGCCTCTTTGTGTAGTTAATCTCTTAGATTAGTCAGCTGCTAGCTTAGGGGGCGCTACAGAAAATATCCGTTATGTTATCGGATATGGATATCCGATTACCGATATGTCGGATGTTAAGCTAACGGATTCCGGATATTCGGATTCGGCTAACGGATAACGGATATCCATTGACAGCCCTACAGACAGCTCTTAACTTCATTTGTTCTCCTCACGTGTTGTAGTAAGTCAACACATGGCAATGGCATAATGCCACGCACTCCCTTTCTTTATTCTATAACAAACCATTGAAAATATAAAAAAGAAAATTTTAATTTCAAAAGCAACAAATTGAAAAGTCCTGATTTAAAATCATAGTAAAAAAATCCCCAAATACATCAAATAAGAACAAAGATTTGGCAACAATATCACCAAAACAGATTTAATTAGGTAAGGTTTGATGAAATTATTCTTTCATCTTCACTTTTTCATCAACTGCTATAATCTTAACACCTGATTTCATCTTCTCTTCCCCATTTTCTTCACTAACTGAAACTACTCGCTCATTGGCTTGTTAGTGTTTACACAGAAGGATAGGATACTCAATCAATTTCTTAAGGATACAAAAGAAACCATAATCCTTGATTGATGAAAACCCTAACAAAGGAGTGGTGGGAGATTTTAGAGACCAGATGGAAGAAACAATTTGAGTTTCGGATTTACCCTCATGTACCCAAATGTGACTTTGTTCTATCAATCGAGGACGGGAACTCTCGCAAGCATTTGAAAATTTATTTGATTACCCTATTTTCCTATGCCGGTGAAAATAGAAAACAATACCGGTATATGATGCCGGCATATTCGACTATTTGACTACACTTCCGGGAGTAGTAAAAATCTACCCAGGAGAAAAATAATTCAATTTCAAAATTGCCGGTATAGACTAAAAAGTAACAACAAAACCGACAATGAATACCAGCACAGTCTTCAAAGATTGCCGGCACAGTCTTCAAATATATTCCATTGCCAGCATAGTTTTCAAACATTGCCGGCATAGTCTTCAAATATATTTCATGGCCGGCATAGTGCAATCCATGGCTTGAAGATTGCATCAACTATCCTCTGGTATGTTTCCCGCATTCCTTAGTCCGAACGGCCTGCGCATGTAGTAGTAAAGTCCGAGAGGAGTGAAGAATGTCGTGTGCTGTTGATCTTCTTCTGCCAGAGCTATTTGATTGTAACCTGAGTATCCATCCATGAAAGACATCTCTTCGTGACCCTCTACTTCCTCCACTAGCTGATCGATGCTAGGGAGAGGGTAACTATCCTTCAGACAGGCTTTGTTGAGGTTGGTGAAGTCGATGCATATCCTTACCCCTCCATTTTTTTTTGGTACGATGACCATGTTTGAAATCCAGGTAGGTATCGACCTTCTTGATGAATCATGCTTCCATTAATTTGGTCGGCTCCTTTTCGACGACTTGGTGGTATTCTCGACGCTACTTTCCGCGACTTACGCACCTGAAGGGGTTCGTGCCTGGATTTATCCGAAGTTCGTGTTGTATGATTTTTGGATCGATCCCGGGAATGTCCCCTAGTTTCCATGCAAAAATGTTCGCATAATCCTTAAGCAACTTGATTAAAGCTTCTTCCCTGTCCTTTTCCATTAAGGTTCCTATCTTGATCATCTTGGGGTTCTCTTCCGTTCCTATGTTTATCTCTTTGGAGGGTTCAACCGATGTAAATGTGGGTTTTGGTTCTCCTAAGAGAGGAACGTTCTTTGATTGCTATTTGGTAGGCTCTTCGGCCCCCTTAGCCACTGAGGTATCTTCTTCGGTTTTTAGGACGATGCTACCCTTCGTTAGGCTTTTGTCTGAGATCTCTTCCATGTATAGATCGATTGCCTTGTCCTTGGCAGCAGCTTTGTTTCTGCTTCTTTGGGACTTCCGTTGTTCATCTTGTTCATTATTGAGTTGGTTTTATAGGACCTGGCATTCGTGAGCGCTGACCTGATCTCCCTTAATTTTCATCACCCCTTCGGGTGTAGGGAATCTAAGGTATTGGTGATATGTTGCTGCCACCCCTTTGAGCTTGTGCACCCATCTTTGGCCAATGATAGCGTTGTAGGGGAAGGAGCGTCTACCACACTAAATCGGGTATCAACTTTCATCGGACCTGCCTTTACTTGTAACATAATGTCTCCTAGAGGTTTCGTTGGTGTACCGTTGAATCCGTAGATGGTATAGTAAGATGACATTAGTTGCTCATCATTCAGTTCCAATCCTTTGAACGTGTCATAAAACAGAACATTGACTGAACTCCCTCCGTCAATGAGAATCTTCTTGACATTGCACCCTGCGACAGGTAACGTGAGAACCAAGGGATCGTTGTGGTCCTCCATGTCTTCCTCGACATCCTCAGCGTCAAATGTCATAGGTGCGTTCATCCATTGTTCGTGTTCGTCAACTTTGACTCCATCGATTTTGTACAGTTCGCAGTAGTCCTCAAACTGCTTTCTCAACCTTTTCCATATCTGGGCAGTCAGTGAGGGACCGGTAGATTCGGAGTATGAAATGGTATTGAGCGTTCGATTACCCTCGGGTAGTTGGACTTGCTTGCTTCGTTTTTCCCTATTATCGGTTTCTGCCTTTTGAATGTATTGCTTGAGGTCGCCAGCGTCAATCAACTTTTGGATCATTATTTTGAGGTTCTTGCACTTTTCGGTCTGATGTCCGTTGAAGCAATGGTACTCACAGTAATCTCTTGACTTTTCGGACCTTGGGGGCTGCTTTCCTTTGGACCAAGGCCATTCTAGGTTTTCTCGATCCTTGATCTCCCTTAGGATGCGAGTGTAGTTGGTGTTTAGCTTCGTAAAAACTTGATCTTTGAACTTTCGATCATCACGACGACGATCATCCCTTCGTCCTCTCTTATCTTCGTTAGAACGCTCGGCAGAACCGCCTCTCTTGGATCCGCTGGTTCGCTCCACCGAATTAGTCCGATGAGATATTTGCGCTTGGGCCCTAAGATTTTCCCGCTGGATTTCTTCTAATCTGGCGTGCTTTTCGATGATCACTCGAAGGTCTCCTTTGGTCATGGGGACACTTCCGTGAATCTCCAAAAACAGTGGGCTCATCCTATCCAGTCCCCACTTGTAACAATTGATACTGACCACCGGATCTACATTCCCTATCACTTGACAGATCTTGTGCCACCTGTCGGTATATTCCCTAATGGTTTCTTTGTATGCAACCGCTAACTAGAAGAGCTTATCCATTCCTGCGTTGACGGCTTTGTTGTACATGTAAGTTCTTAAGAATTTCTCAGTGAGTTGACTGTAGGAGTCGATGGAATTGTGTGGCAGGTTATCAAACCAAGATATCGTTGATCCTTTTAAGCTTGAAGGAAAATATCTGCAGAGGACTGCGTCGTCCTGATCCCATCGTTCCAAAATACGATTATAATACCGAAAATGGGCCGCGGGATTGCTGGATCCATCGTAAAATTCGAACGTCGGGATGGGAAACTTCTGGGGAATAAGAGCTTTGGCCAAATGCGGAGTCAGCGGTGTGGTGTTGGCTTCTCTCATCACTTCCTATAGTCTTCCTCCTCCTTGCCTAGCTTTCAGTTGTTTGATTTCAGCCATCATTTCAGCACGAAGGTTCTCCATTGCCAGTTGGTGGTCCTCTTTGACCGTGGATCGTCCTGATCTCCGGTTCTCGCTACCGAAATAGTCTGAGTCTTTGGGAACATAATCGGGATCGAATAATCGATTTCCTCTTACGGCTCTTCGGTTTAATGGTTTGGGATTATTGACGTTGGCCACTACCATCCTTCGGTCCTGATTAGGCGGTGGTGCCTTGGAGTTAGCCTCATCGTGTAGGTTTTTTACCTCGGCGCTATGGCCGATCCTATCCTTGAGCTGTTGGTTTTCTTGTGCAAGTAGGGACACAACATCTGCGTATACCTTCTGGCTTCTCCTCAACTCTTCAAGCTCTTCCATCATCTGGAAGGAGTGGTTCGATCCCTGGTTCGGAGTTCCTATTTGTCTTGTCCACCGGAAGATACAGTGTGATCGTCATCAACAATCTGTATCAAAGGGACCGGTGGATCAGCGTGTGGGGCTTAGAGCTCCATTGGCTGTTGCGCTGGTTGGTTTGCTATCAGGAGAGGTTGGTTGGTTAGCAGTGGTTGATTCTGCTCGTTGGTGAGTGTCATCCCATAGAGAGGTTGTTGTATTATTTATTCTGCCATTCCTTCTTGTTGTTCATTTGCTCGGGTTGTCGTTGTTACTTTGGAGGCACCTGCTTTGGTACCTGCGGCTTTCAACGCTTCCGCTGCTATTGCGCTGGCATCCAACGGCATCGTGCTTTCATCTCCATCTTGTTTCTTGTTGGCTGCTTTAAGCTTTTCACCCTTTTGTTTGCTACGTGTCATAACCGGAATTATCCTCGGTGTTTATTTCAATGATGCCTTAGCTTTTCCCACGTCATTTGCTTTTTCCATCTTCGGTTTTTTCTACCAAAACAAAACGTCGTCGAAGAAACAATATCCGCGTGGGCTTTGTTAGCAAAGTTAATCCGAAGAAAAGGCAAAAACCACATCATACAACTAAAGATTTTTAAGGAAACCATAGTTTAAAAGGAAAATTTCTTTTTAAAGGGAGAACGTAGATCCAACACTCATAAACATAGATCTACTCATGGATCTAAGAATGCTTTGAAAATAGGATGATTCTCGGGTTTTTATGCATGAAAATCTAGACTTGATGTGAATATTTTCTAATAATATGATTTCAAGACCGACCTAAAGGATTTTTGCAATAGAAAACGCGGATCCAAAGGTGTTTTCGAAAAGGATAACAATGGTAAGCTATTTAAAACGCTATTACTTGGGAAATAGCATTGAAAGCTAAAAAAGGTAAAATCAGAGGGAAAGATAAATCTTTTACCGGGACAAAAAGTCCCTGTTCTAGCGCCAGATTGTGAACACAGAAATAACAAAGTTATCCTCGTATCCACAAACAAAGTTCACAATGTTAATAAAACTGATAAGAGATGGAAATGTACGTAGAACAACATAAAGTGATAATAAATGAAACTCTGAGCCTTTGGGCTCGTCCTCCTTTCTCATCATAGGGATTTATATGATGATTTAAATGATGTGTAACGTTAAAGTGCGAGGGTCAGAAGTGCGGAATGTAAATGAGGCGATGATTTACGTAGTTCAGCACTAAGGCCTATGTCCACGGGGTTGGTGCTTCACTATGTATTCAGAGATTACAAAGATATATAGTCTAATGACTTTGAGTGAGAAACGATGTTAGGAGGGAAATAACACTGTAGATGGTGGATTTTTGACAAAGGCTAAAATCGTAAACCCATAATTATATATATTCTTGATCCAGCAATCAGACGAGTATTGAGACTCATGTCTCTCGACGAAAGCATGAAAGCTCGTGCCACAAGCATTTACGATCGAGACTACTATCTCTCAGAGAATATGCGGATGTGCAGTCTCTCAGCTGAGGCACGGCATATCTCGTAAATACTGAGCAAGTTCAGTAATTATTTTTATATAGGATCGAAAGATTGGACGGCTCCTAGATAGCTTTCCTGCTAGTATAGAGCAATAACGTCTTCAGGATGTAACAATATTTTCCCTGACTATATAAAAGAAATATGACGCTTCAACAAGCTCATATCATTCGACTCCTGAACAATTAATGCTCCTAGACGATCATACTAGTATAAAGCCATCAATTAATTATTCCTAAATCACTAGATTCATTCATTGAATCCCTGAAAGATATTCTACATTTTTCATAATATTTTGTTACTTCAATTCATGGTCCTTCCCAGCAGAATTCCATGGGTTAGTAATAAATATCTAACACACGGGCATCTGAGCATTATCGAGTAAGCCCCGACTAAAATGGTACAAGTGTATTCAATGCACTAATGAGCACCTGAATGCACAAATGAATATTTCAAAATACGACGAGACGATGAACCTATGCAAAATAGGAAAGAAAATAATAAAATATTAGCCAAGGCGCTGGGGACTGGACCCACCGGCCGACCGGTCGTGCCGTGACCAGTCCCACGCCCAGTTTTATATTTTATCATATTTTTGTTATTTTCATTAATCTTATGAAGATCCTTTCATTTGAACAAATATCATTTGTTTTAAAGGAACTCCTCAGTTTCATGGTGTTTCCTTCGCATCAAGGAAATAATATAAAATTGGAAAAAATGTCGTGGGACCGTGTTTATTAGCCAACCGGCTATGCCTTGATCCTGGCCGGTCCCACACCTCATGATTTCTTATTATTTTATTATTATTTCCCTAATCTCACGGTATTTCCATAAAACCATGAAAAAATAATAAAACTGGGCCCAGCCGACCGGTCATGCCCTAGCCGGTCCCACATGCCCCTTATTTTATCATTATTATTTTTTATGTTTCCTTGATCCCATGGAATTCCTTGATTTCATGGTATTTCTTTCAAATTATGAAAATTCCTTCAAATCATGGAAATAATACATAAAATTATATAAAATTAAGGAAAACTCACGGGGCCAGAGCCCTAGCCGAAATGACCATGACCAAGCCGGTCCCACACCCTTATTTTATTATTATTATCTCATGGAAACTCTTTCACTTCAAGGAAACTCCTTGATTTCAACAAAATTCCTTAGTTTCAACAAACTCCTTGATTTCATGATATTTCCACAAAATCATGAAAAATAATATAAAATTGGAAAAGAACCATGGGACCATGGTCATTGGCCGGACGGCCATGCCTTGGCCTCAGCCGGTCCCACACTTCATAATTCCTTCATTTTATAATTATTTTCCTTCATCTCATGAAGTTTCCTCGGTTTCAGCAAAAATCCCTGATTTCTTCATATTTTCCCAAATGATTGCTCAAACGCACATCAGAAAATATCAAAATTCTTAGGACTGAGACACGAACACTTTGGTGACGCGGGCATACTACCTTGACCGACCGAGGTTAGCTCTTTGGCTTACAAGAGACCGGTCCCATATGTATTTTCATTATTTGACCCAATCTGTTCATATTAGGTTCAAACTCTTCCAACAATTTGGAATTTTCATAGAATGATCACCAGTCGATCCCAAGACCATCCAAGGTCGGTTTCATGACCCCTTGGTCGGTCCCTCATCTATTCATAATTAATTAGGTTTTATCACCTAAGGCTCAGACGAGCATTATTTTAATAAATGATTAAAACCAGCATTTAATCATCCTTTCATCAACAAATCAACAAGTCTTCAAGAGACCTTGGTATTTGTTCACTTGAGCATCTGGGTGCTACATGGTCGACCCATGATCCCATGTAGTCGGTCCCTTCTTCACTCCGTGGTTAATTTTCAATAAACCATCAATTGATCGAATTAGGGTTTTGAGTCCAAGGTTCATAATTCCAGATTCGAACGCTAATAATTTTACGACGATCTCATGATCATCATTTTATTAATTATGCTCGGTTCAATTACCAGTACTTTAAATTAATATTTTATCTTGGTCACGCTACCAATAATTTATAAAATGAACAACATTTGCTCAAACCAAGGAATACTGGTTCGACTATCAATATTCAACAATTCATCGAATGAGCAATATTTTCTCATGTTAATTTCAACGTTCATTCATGTATAATACCTCTGTCTAAACAGGCATGCTCAATTCGTGAGTCTCAGAACATTTTCAAATCATGTTCGACTCAACAATACGAGGACTCATTATCCCATGAAGTCAACAACTGACTAACTAATCACGAGACGTCAATTGTGTCACATGGGGGATATTAACTATGGCTTTGGTTCGGAGGTCTACGGCACATGTGTTCATATACACGATGATAATGTGAGTAAGTCTTGCAATCAGTTGAAGGAGTTAACAAAGTAGTGGATGGAAAATCGACCAAGTCTCCGCACGTTGAGCAACTGGTTTCAACACGATTTCCATTTCTCCATTCTTTGATTCCATCAACTGTCACACTTCATGGGATCATGGTGTTTACAATTCTAGCAATATAAATAAGTCTTTGAATCATGATTGAAAACAAGACAGTCTCACGTCAAATAGACAACAAGAGATTAGCAAAATTACTCTCAACAGAGCAAATTCCATCATTCAGAACTTATCTTATGTTTCAGAATACACAACACACCTACAATCTTCGATTACCATTGATCTCACACATTTCTCAGCTTCCCTCCTACAGATCGACCCATCCTCTCTTGTGACCAAATTTACTCTGGAACGGCCATTGTCTTGGTTTAGGCTGGAGTACTACAGATTGATCTCTCGAATTCAAAGCACTCCCTTCTTGCAGTGCATTTGTGTGAGGTTTGACAGTTCGCTCGGTTCAAGGAGTCTTCTCCTCACGGTCGTCTCTTCAATTCCTTAAAAACCAGCAACTCGTTTTGCCCCATCAACAGATTGGTGACCACAGTGGGAGATCATTCTCTCGGTTGCAATCTCACTTCTCATAAACATGGTTGGTCTTAGGTCTGGTTCAGTTACCAACCCGGATTCAACACCCGGCTCTAATATTGCAAGCTCTAGTGGTACCGCCAACACCACTCCTCCGGTGCAACCTGCCACCACTACTCCTCCGGCGCAGCCTGCCACTACTACCCCTCCGAGCAATGGTACTCCAGTGATCACCCCTGCAAGTTACGGCACCGGAGCCATCAACAATCCACTCTTCGGCCTGTCTCCTGAAGAAATCAGAGAAAATCCACCTACCAAAGGTGATCTTATGAAGGTGCAAGAAACTCTTGCCAAGAATCAGACTGACATGGATGCCACTCAGAAGGAACTATTCAACTATCTCAAGACTCTTACAGACAAGATGTTAGAGAAAACTCAGGAAAAAGGAAAAGCTAAAGAAACGTCTTCAGACGCTAATCCCGAGGTCACTCTGATCCATATAGTAGACGATGAGGAAGTTCCTAAGGCTGCAGATAATCCACCAGCAAAAAGAACCATCCAATTTCATCACTCGTGAAGACCTGTAACGTCTTTTGGAAGATCGTGGAAAAGACAAAACACCCTCTGTCTATCGTCACCAACCTACATACCCTGCTTCTTCTACGCAAAGGACTCCTATGCCAAAAGGTTATACCTCTCCAACCTTCACGCTTTATGATGGAACATGCAATGCTCGAGAACATGTTTCTCGATTTCTGGAAGCACTGTGTGAACATGAGCACAACCATATTGTCCATCTGAAAGAATTTTCGAAGTCTCTGAAAGGCAGGGCATATACCTGGTACAACAACATCGCACCAGGAAGCATCAAAAGTTGGGGAGAGATGGTCAATGCTTTCTATAGAAAGTATTTATTCTTTTCAGAGCAAATCACCCTCTCTGATCTCGGAAGGATGTTTCAAAGGAGCAACGAACATCCTAACGATTATGTGAAAAGGTTCAGAGTTCAAGATTTGGACTGCCATGATCCAAATGTCACAGAGCAACAACTCGTGGACTTGTGCATCAATGGAATGATTCCAGTCTACAGGGCCTTATTGGAAAATCTCAGGTTTCAGACTTTCTCAAAACTTCATGAAGCAGCCAAGAGATCGACAACTACTACACCTGCTTTATTGGAGAGAGCTAAGACTACAAAAGCTGGAGAATCACGAGAAACTCAAGGAAGCAGACGTTTAATCAAAAAACAATACAACCTCCAACCTTCCACAAATGTTGTTGTAGAAGGGAGCAAACGGAAAGCCGAGACACAACGCAAACATACTTTCTCAACTCCTTCAAAGACGCAAAAGAAGGATAATACGCAAGTTCCTGCTCAACACACAGAAGCTGATCCAGAAGCACATGATTTCCCCTACTTCATTGAAGAAGTTATTGAACTTCTAGATGCCTGGATTCAAGACGGTGCAATCAAACTGCCATATGTCAAGAAAGAACCAACTGAAGAAGCCATGGAAAATCCTCGTTACTATCGCTTTCATAGGTTCGTCAACCATCCCACAAGTGATTGTAGAACTTTGAAGCGCATATTCAAAGAAAAAATCGAATCAGGAGAACTCAACTTGGGGACTGAAGGAGTACACAGAGATCCTCTCCCAGTCAGAACCTTCACCCTTTCTGAATCACCTGTCAAGGAAGCAGTCCAGTCCTTAATCGAGTATGTCTGCGAATTGCTATACTTATCAAAGGCTTAAATGGGAGACATGTTTGTTGTACTGAATCACATTGTATCAGGGAAGCGTTTGTTGATTCAAGAGCCTTCAATAACAGACAAAGAAATGTACGACTGGGGACTTCTCACCACAGTCCATTTCAAGGGAAACGAGTTCAAACGAGCATTGATTGACGTTGGCACTGCTGTCAATGTTATCCCTCTGAAACTTTCAGAGCCGCTGGTGTCACACGACAAGAAGCCATCCATGCTCCAGTTACAATCACATATAATGAAGGAACACCCAGAGACGCTTATGGCCACATTACTCTCAAGGTGAACATAAACTCATCCTGGACAAAATTTTTTTTTTTACATAATCCGAGAAGATCTAGGATATGATATGATTCTTGGACGCACGTGGATTCATGCTGGAAAGGTAACACCAACAACTTTAATTGCACACTTCTCTGTCGAAGAAACCTCTGATTCAGAGGAAGAAAAAGAGGATGTTTCACTGTTCGAGTATCTGGAGGAGATCAAAGCCTTGATAGAGCTGACACAAAATCCTGAGAAAAATGCAAACGTTTTCGTCAAAAGATTTCGTACTCAGGCAAGTCTTATTCCCCCTCATGTGTCCATATCATCAGTTTTCAAATATGCTTATCTGGTCCGAGGGATTCACTCCACCAATAACTTAGCTATTGCAAAATGCTATGAGTGGATAATCTCACCCCAGCAATATTTCACCAAGTGGCTTGACGCAGAACCTCTCCGAATCGAACACCTCACTAATAAAGTCATTGCCGAAATAATGGCTGAGTTCGACAAACAGTATCCCAAATACTCTCCTTTGCACGAATGTCCACATGTGCCGCAAGGTTGGAAGACTTCAACAACATGGAATTCCACTGCACGAAGAATTCCAATCAGCATAAAATATTCAGGGCACGGATGATAAAATCTAACAAATTCCAGGAAGGAGATTTAGTTCTCAAAGCAACTAAGCGTAACTTTCACTCTGCAAAGAACTCCAACTTGGAAGGACCTTTTATGATCTCTAAGTCTGTTGCTGGTGGCTACTACAAGTTGATCAGCATGGAACAAGGAGACTGTGGCCGTGATACATGATAATTGGCTCAAGGCCTTTGACGTTTAAGGTTTTGGATATTCGAGGCATCGGATGCTCAAGGCACGAATACCTCAAACATTTGGTGTTTAGAATTTTCTTTCATTGTATTTCAATTCCTCCAAAATGTTTGCAATACTTGCATTCAGTAATTTAAATTCAGCAATTTATCAAAATTCAGTTTACTTAAAGAAAATCTCTATCAAACCCAAAGAAAATCTCAATCATCTACTTATCCAAAACCAATCAAAACCAGAAACCAAACCTCACATATCTCAGAAGTTCAGAAGTTCAAGAGATTATGAAAATAAATCAAAGAAAATTAGCAAAGAAAGACTTTTTCTCCTCTGCATCTTTCAAGACTTGTAAGGCCGCCTTCTCCATGTTCAGCTCTTCAGTCAGCCTAGCAATCTTGTATTCCTTCTCCATCACAGCATAATTTGGAAAGGGTATGTTCTTCTCACATGAGTCCTTAATAGCATTTATTTTCTTACGAAGCCACTTCACGTTGAAGCCAAGTCTCTCAGAATTCTCCAAGTTGAACTCCCAATCAAAGAGTACATATGGAGTCACAGTATTCATGGGCCTAGCACATATATCACTTACAATGCGCAAGATAACACTTACTTGCATTGTTAAGGAATAAGCACGCTTTGGGTCTCTAGTAACAATAATGTGACCGAATTTCTTCCATATCTTCTTGTACAAGTCGGCATATCCAATGGGAACGTTGAATCCACCAACTAATTCGTGATATGGGAGTGATGCATCAAACGGAGGATAAAAAACAATCCCTGCACTTGGGTATTCATGCACCACTATACGATTCTCAATCACTGGAGACACTTCTACAGTCATAGCAACAGTTCCTTCAGTTTCTTCAAGGTGTGGTTCAGCTTCTTCCGCCACTGAAACAACAACAATTGGAGTTTCGGTCTCTTTGAAAACACCAACAACGACTCCCTCATGACTTTGAAGTTCAGATATGGTTGTTTCTTCATCAATAACCTCAGTGTTGCTCAAGCCATCATTATTAGCTCTTTCATTCTCAACTTCCGTATTTAACACCTAATACAAAGATTACATGAGATTAGAGTTATTCAAATATGAAACCAAAGGAAATCATAAACTCCAGCATACAAGTTGTCTAACATCATCAATTTTCTTCATTTCACATGCTAGACATCAGCAAATAACGTGGAAATCATAAAAACACGTTTTACAATGAGCTCGTCTGAAAAGATTTTACACTGCCCTGTACAAAACAGAAAACTGGGATCAATTGGTAAATAATATAAGGCTAAGTTATATTCCATTCTCTTTGTATGGATGTCATCTACAACATATCAAAATTTCATGGCAATTGGACGAACGAGCAAAAAGATGTGGTTAAAACATCGAACTACATGACAGATGAAAATTTCCTGAAAGTCTCCTGGATGTTTACTGTTTCGTCTATTTCGACCCCTAAATGCACTCAAAACTTAAATATCTTCTCCGAATAAACCTTGGAAATTCCATGGGCTTAAGGATACATATGTGGATCGCGAAAATCTGACATCGTATGAAGATTCTACAGCGCTTTTGCTAAAGGGATAAATTCTGAAATTCTGGTGACGTATTTCGACAAAACTTTTCGTATAGTCACATGAATTCTCATTCATTCATTCGTGAACCAAGGAATTTATGCTTATTAGATAAAATTCAAGAGAAGTACTTACTTGGGTAGTCTTCGAAGTGTTCAAGGACCCTGGATTGCCCGTATCAACATCAAGAGCACCATTGCTTTCATTCGGTTTTGAACCCTGGGAATTTTCTTCATCACCATTTTCAGAGGATGAGCGAACATTACCAGTGCTTTCTATCTCCATGGCGACATCCTCCTGGATATATTCTTAACAATTAGCATTTTTATCTATAAAGCATCACGGTTGGCTACTCGAAGAAATACTTACGGGCTCTTCTTCGTCACTCAAGTCAGAAACGGTTTGCCCAGCAGCAGAGAACTGAAGACCGTAAATATGGAGTAAAATTGTGCAACGCAACAACAAATATTGGTTTTCTAATTCCGATAATATAGATGAGAAGGAGTCATATCAAAAGAAGTACCGACAACTCACCAAAGAAATAACTGGGGACTTTATGGTATTAGGTAATAGCTTATAATTTTTGCTTATGCCTTCTCCGCCATGGATAATCACTTCAGTCTCTGAGAAGTCTACATGGATTCGGGATCTCACATTATGACCGTCCTGTAGAATTTGATGCAATGATTAGAATACAATTATCATAGTTTCATGAAGATTATACAAAAGTACATACCTGAGAACATCCGGGGGATAATTTTCTCTTATCACCAGAGAGATGCTTCAATCGTGGTCGAGTAGAAATCATCTCAGCAGAAAATGGGTCTTTCACCAGAGGATGACCAGCCATCACGAAGTCATGTAACCTTTCAAGTTGCTGATCACAAAAGTCTACATAACCTGGAGTTACGTATGCAATTCTCTCGGACCAATGGAACCAGTATTCACTTCCTTCCACATGCGTACAGTCTAAATGGGTCCTAAGTTGTTCGACCGATGGTTTCCTCCTTCGAAAAGTTGGAACACACTGATCCATACCCATTTTTCGAGCCGCCCTGTCAATGTTATATTTCTCCACTGAAAGTTCTCCATGTATCGCTGATAAAAAATGACCAGGGGTGCAACTCAACATAAAATATCTCTCACAATCACTCAGACCTGCACCAGATGCTAAAGCCATACTCTTTCCAGTATTGAAAGTTGTCAGCTGAGAAATATAAGGAGGAGTTGACACCCATGGGCGAAAGTCGAACTCAGATTCATCATCTAACACATCAATGAGACGTGACTTAATCCGTGGTTGCTCCGTAGACCAGCGCATGATTCTGGCATTATTCTTCTCAGAGAAAATATGTCGGGCATCAGCATTCAATCCTTGCAAGACCGTACGTGGAATAGGTGCATAATTCTTGAAATGCTCCCACATCAAGGCTTGAAGAAACATCGCGTTGGCGTAGCAGTCGATCTTCATAAAGCCATTCGATACACTGGAGTCTATAATCAAGGAATCTAAGTTAGAGTACGAAGAACCCAAGAATAGGCTACCTATTGGAAGTTGCTCACCTTGAGCCATTTTGATAGCAAAGGGGATCACGAAAGGCTTCAACAAATTCCCACTATCCTCAAATACGTCTCTAGACAGCCATAAACACAAGAAAGCAGCAATGGGTAACATACCTGTCGATGGGACTATCAGAAACCTCATCTTTTGGCCACTAGCGTGTTAACCAGTGAGCATAACAACCTTTGCTGCATGATGCCTTATTAATTTCCTCCATTGCAGCTGTCAAGATGTTGGAAATTGCAATCTCCTCAGCTGAAAGACTCTCAGGGAGATTGCCCGTGAAAGGGAGATGCAACAAGGCAAACACATCCTCCAAGGTGATGGTAAATTCTCCCTATCTACATATGAAGGTATGGGTTGGAATGCACCAATGAGCAAGTAGAGCCACAATACCTCGGACATCATGAAAAATGAACAAGTCTCCAGACGCTTGAATAACCCTTGTTACTTGTGCTTGATCGAGCATATCCCTGACGTGAGGGAAACCCAGCATATGTCTTGCCCATCTAGAATTTTTTTCTAAAGGTCGACGATAAAGCTTAAACTATATGATCGATGCAAGGAAAAGTCCTCGTTCAAGACAAAATCGAATCGCTGCCTTAGGAGTCACCAACTTCTTCTGAGAAACACTTTTGGGATTTATCAGAAGACGATATGATGGGGATCTGAGACGTTTTTCGGTTTCCTGAACCTAAAAAAACGCATCATCTATGTTCGGGACATTCTTGATTCCAGGTGTTTCATCTTCCTCTTCACCAACAAAAGTCTCATCCATACATGTTTCATCTCTGGAGGCATCATTATCCACACATGTTTCTTCTCTGGAGACACCATTGTATACACACATTTTATTTCTGGGAGCATCATTAGCTTGGGAATCAGACATCCTTGGGAGGCAGCTGTAAGATTTACATAACATTCTACTTCAGTATATCATCCAGATGCAAACTTCGATAAGATGATGGAATCATGCAAATAGAAAAATGCTCTACAAAATGGTAATTCTTAATTCTTACCTTTTTACGATTTCACTAACAGTAGTGATTGTAACACGAGAGTTAACACTTCAAAAACTTGTTTGTTTCTTCGAAACCTACAAAAGACGAGCAAAACTTAGATTTTCATAAAATCATGAACATTCCTACTGTGTGAACATTCACCATAGGATTATGAAAACTAAAACATTATTTTATCATAAATAATTGTTTACTTCTAATGATTACACAAAATTCAAGTCTTCATTTTTTATATATGTATTCATATGTATAAATAATAAAAACGTGAATTATTCACGTAAATAAAAAAAAATATTTTGATGTGAGCAAAGCTCACGTAAATAAAATTTTGTGGATATTTCACGGTTTCATAAAAAAAAAAATCCATGAACAGGCCATGGTTTCATAAAAAAAAATCTTTTTCCTTCGCATCATCGTCTTTCTTTAAAACGAGGGTTTATTTCAGTTTTGTGAAAAGTTCACATTTTTTAAGGTAAAGTTTTGGTTTTCATGAAAACAAAAAACAAAATTTTATCACTGGACACAAGTCTATATGATAAATAAAAAAAATCCCTCCTAAGTCAGGGACTATTGCTAGTTTCTTAAACTAACGATCAAACGAACATACGTTTTCAAAAAAAAAAACAAGGGTTTTCTACAAAACTCACACTCATATATGCACATGTATATAAATTCAACATGATCAAAGCATGAACAACTCATGAAATCAGCAAACAAACAAAAAAAAAAAAATTACCTGTTCAACGCTGGCCGGAAGTTGGCCGAACGGTGAATACTTCGGTCGGACGGCGGTGGTGCTCCGGTAAGTTTTTTTTTCCTTCTTCTCCTGATTGATGTGAAGGAGATGGTGAGTTGATGAAGGTGGTAGTCGTGTAGGTGAAATAAAAAAAAAGGGGGATTCATTCCTTTTATATCAAATTTTATTTCAAAAACCTAAGTTCACAAGGATTTCCTTTTCGGGCCCGACCCATGAATCCTAAACCGACCAAGGTTCCATCACCAAATCAGCGGTTTAACACCAATTTATGCTCATAAGATGATGCTCTATCGTTCCACTGGGATCTGGGATCTTCGTTCAAGCCGTGGATCACTCGCACAATCGAAAATCCTGTAACATCTTATCTTACGACTAAGTTCAATTACTTGTTTCGTTCGTACGTTGGAAAATCACCATTTAATGCTGACTGTGGAACATGATTGTCCCTCACTAAGCAGGGGACTTAATGTAGATAGTAGATTTTCGACAAAAGCTAAAATCGTAAACCCATAATTATATATATTCCTGATCCAGCAATCATACGAGTATTGAGACTCATGTCTCTCGATGAAAGCATGAAAGCTCGTGCCACAAGCATTTCTGACTGAGACTACTATCTCTCAGAGAATATGCGGATGTGCAGTCTCTCAGCTGAGGCACGGCATATCTCGTAAATACTGAGCAAGTTCAGTAATTATTTTTATATAACATCGAAAGATTGGACGGCTCCTAGACAGCTTTCCTGCTAGTATAGAGCAATAACGTCTTCAGGATGTAACAATATTTTTCCTGACTATATAAAAGAAATATGACGCTTCAACAAGCTCATATCATTCGAATCCTAAATAATTAATGCTCCTAGACGATCATACTAGTATAGAGCCATCAATTAATTATTCCTAAATCACTAGATTCATTCATTGAACCCCTAAAAGATATTCTACATTTTTCATAATATTTCGTTACTTCAATTCATGGTCCTTCCCAGCAGAATTCCATGGGTTAGTAATAAATATCTAACACACGGGCATCTGAGCATTATCGAGTAAGCCCCGACTAAAATGGTACAAGTGTATTCAATGCACTAATGAGCACCTGAATGCACGAATGAATATTTCAAAATACGACGAGACGATGAACCTATGCAAAATAGGAAAAAAAATAATAAAATATTAGCCAAGGCGCTGGGGACTGGACCCACCGGCCGACCGGTCGTGCCGTGACCAGTCCCACGCCCAGTTTTATATTTTATCATATTTTTGTTATTTTCATTAATCTTATGAAGATCCTTTCATTTGAACAAATATCATTTGTTTTAAAGGAACTCCTCAGTTTCATGGTGTTTCCTTCGCATCAAGGAAATAATATAAAATTGGAAAAAATGTCGTGGGACCGTGTTTATTAGCATAGCCAACCTTGATCCTGGCCGGTCCCACACCTCATGATTCCTTATTATTCTATTATTATTTCCCTAATCTCATGAAAACTCCTTAATCTCATGGTATTTCCATAAAACCATGAAAAAATAATAAAAAATTAGGGAAATTCGTGGGACTAGGCCCAGCTGGCCGGTCATGCCCTAGCCGATCCCACACGCCCCTTATTTTATTATTATTATTTTTTATGTTTCCTTGATCCCATGGAATTCCTTGATTTCATGGTATTTCTTTCAAATTATGAAAATTCCTTTAAATCATGGAAATAATACATAAATTTATATAAAATTAAGGAAAACTCACGGGACTGGGCCCTAGCCGGCCGACCATGCCCAAGCCGGTCCCACACCCTTATTTTATTATTATTATCTCATGGAAACTCTTTCACTTCAAGGAAACTCCTTGATTTCAACAAACTCCTTGATTTCATGATATTTCCACAAAATCATGAAAAATAATATAAAATAGGAAAAGAACCATGGGACCGTGGTCATTGGCCGGCCGGCCATGCCTTGGCCTCAGCCGGTTTATAATTATTTTCCTTCATTTTATAATTATTTTCCTTCATCTCATGAAGTTTCCTCAGTTTCAGCAAAAATCCATGATTTCTACATATTTTCCCAAATGATTGCTCAAACGCACATCAGAAAATATCAAAATTCTCAGGACTGAGACACGAACACTTTGGTGATGCGGGCATACTACCTTGACCGACCGAGGTTATCTCTTTGGCTTATAAGAGGCCGGTCCCATGTATTTCCATTATTTGACCTAATCTGTTCATATTAGGTTCAAACTCTTCCAACAATTTGGAATTTTCATAGAATGATCGTCAGTCGATCCCATGACCATCCAGGGCCGGTTTCATGACCCCTTGGTCGATCCCTCATCTCTTCATAATTAATTAGGTTTTATCACCTAAGGCTATGACGATCATTATTTTAATAAATGATTAAAACCAGCATTTAATCATCCTTTCATCAACAAATCAACAAGTCTTCAAGAGACCATGGTATTTGTTCACTTGAGCATCTGGGCGCTACATGGTCGACCCATGATCCCATGTAGTCGGTCCCTCCTTCACTCCGTGGTTAATTTTCAATAAACCATCAATTGATCGAATTAGGGTTTTGAGTCCAAGGTTCATAATTCCAGATTCGAACGCTTATAATTTTACGACGATCTCATGATCAGCATTTTATTAATTATGCTCGGTTTAATTACTAGTGTTTTGAATTAATATTTTATCTTGGTCACGCTACCAATAATTCATAAAATGAGCAACATTTGCTCAGATGAACAATATTTGCTCAGATGAACAATATTTGCTCAAACCAAGGAATACTGGTTCGACTATCAATATTCAACAATTCATCGAATGAGCAATATTTGCTCATGTTAATTCCAACGTTCATTCATGTATTATACCTCTGTCTCAACAGGCATGCTCAATTCGTGAGTCTCAGAACCTTTTCAAATCATGTTCGACTCAACAATACGAGGAATCATTGTCCCATGAAGTCATGAAGTCAGCAACTGACTAACTAATCACGAGACGTCAATTGTGTCACATGGGGGATATTAACTAGGGTTTTGGTCTGGCGGTCTACGGCACGTGTGTTCATACATATGATGAGAATGTGAGTAAGTCGTGTAATCAGTTGAAGGAGTTAACAAAGTAATGGATGGAAAATCGACCAAGTCTCCGCACGTTGAGCAACTGGTTTTAACACGATTTCCATTTATCCACTCTTTGATTCCATCAACTGTCACACTTCATAGGATCATGGTTTTTACAATTCTAGCAATATAAATAAGTCTCTGAATCATGATTGAAAACAAGACAGTCTCACGTCAAACAGACAACAAGAGATTAGCAAAATTACTCTCAACAGAGCAAATTCAATCATTCAGAACTTATCTTATTTTCAGAATACACAACATACATACAATCTTCTATTACCATTGATATCACACATTTCTCAGCTTCCTCCTACAGATCGACCCATCCTTTCTTGTGACCGAATTTACTCTGGAACGGCCATTGTCTTGGTTTAGGCTGGAGTACTACAGATTGATCTCTCGAATTCAAAGCACTCCCTTCTTGCAGTGCATCTGTGTGAGGTTTGACAGTTCACTCGGTGCAAGGAGTCTCCTCCGCATGGTCGTCTCCCCAATTCCGTAAAAACCAGCAACTCGTTTTGCCCCATCTACAAACACTCATACTTACCCTTACAATTTTTCTCTCCTGGACTATATCTCACACTCCCTAAAATTAGCCCCCCTCTTATTCCTTAGTAGGTTGGGGTATTTATAGGGTCCTCAGTGGGTCCCTTTCTTCGAATACAACTGTCCTTATCGTCTTGGTTACCACGTCGACCCGATGCTAGTTTCGTTCCGCCCCATCGTCTTCCAACGACATTATGTGGAGACGAAGGTAGACCTTCTTCTTCTCCATAGGGTGTTTGACACGTACCCTATGTCTAGGGTGTTTAATGTGGGTGGTTGGGGTGGCATGCATGTCCTTGACTGCTGTTGACGCGTGTTTTCAGCTGCCTTTGCTCCCATCCATCCGATTTGGATCTTCCTTGGGATGGTTAAAAGTTATCTTTTAGATCATCTATGGTACTCCGCGGTGGTTCCTTCATATGGTGCTACTTACTCCATCATCGTTAGATCTGCATGAGGATGGGCACGTGGCAGACGAATATGCCGATTGCCCCTTAGGTGTCACAATATAGCATCATTGTTTCGATGTTCTTCTTCCTCATTCTGTACACGTGTCTTCTTCATGACACGTGGTCCATTATTGATTATGTGTATACAGTGCACCAAACTTAGACGTCATAACTAGAAAGCTAGCTAGAATTTTTTCTCCCGTGGCCAATTCTTTGACCTTCGAACTCAATCTTATCACGGCAAAGCAGATTTCTTCTTCCTCCATCCTCTTCTTTGTTAGTTTCCTCTTCTTGTTTTATTGTTTTTTCTCTTTTGAGAAAAAGGTTAAACTATTACTGTATCTACAGCTTCTGGTAAGCACGTAGGCATATTTCGGCCTTTTATTTTATTTTGTGTGATGTATTGTATCGATAAATTAGTACAAACATGAAATACTCAAAAGAACAACTTTTATTTTGTGGATTTATTGTATGGATAATCACAAATCCAGTAATACTTTTTGATTTCTAATCTCACATGTTGTTGCTTGATTGAATGCAGACAAGGCTGCTGCTAATGGTTCTCCGCCGGATGGTATTGAATGCTCAATAAATTATGTCGCTGGATCAAACGGGACAAGGAGAGTGGCCAACGTTCTAGTGGCGACGCCATGGTATTGATTATCGAGGGAAGTTATGTTGTAGTAAATCTTCAAGTTCTCTGTTTACTCTGCATAACCAAATTTTCTTCAAAAAAGAAAAAAAAAAACGAAAATGATCGCCTCTTCTTCTTGTATACGTGTTTCTTTTTTTTTAAAATTTCGGTGCTGTGTAAAATTTCTGGTGGATTAACTTTCCAGAGTTTCTCTAATATTAATTAGAGTAAATTTGATGACATGTTTTTATGCTTGTAGTGAATTATTTTTATCCTTGTTTTAGGGGATTTTAGGATTTTCTTTTTCTTTTTTCTGTTGATATTCTAGTGGTTGATTATTACCATTGTAAAGAATACAATAGTCTTTATGAAATTTTGTTAACATGTGATGATATATTCATGTGTAATATCTGTAACACTTCGTGTTTTTAGCATGGTGCTTGTTTAAAGATGTGTCATGGCATGAGATGAAGCTTCATCCAAAGTTTGTGTTCTGTAGTAAGCGACATATTGGCCAAGGGACAATATTGTGCCAAGTATGAAACATTGTGTAGGCATTTGGCCAGAGGACAATATCGCACTAGGTAAGCTATATTTTCCAAAGGCCAATCTCACATCAAATGATGCATTAGGTAAGTTGGGTAGATGGCCTTGAGCATTGTAGCACTACCTTAACACATTTTTAAGCTATTGGCATAGAGCCAATATCGCACAACAGTTGTTGAATATGCCAAAACAAGCTGGCCGAGTGAATGGTGTGCCATTGCACAATATTGAAGTCTTAGCAACTTTTCCAACACCTTCTCGATGTAAGCATTCTGGGACAAATATAACTTGTATCCAGACGAAGGTTTTTGTTCTAAACTCCCATTTCAATCATTGAAACATCCTTAGAAGACGACAATAGTTGTCTCACACAAACCATTAGCTTATAAGTAATTTTCAAGTGATCGAATAATCAATACGAAACTTTCTGAGTCAACGTCAAATGATTGTATCACACAAATCATGTAAGGTGTTTCAAGGCAATTTCCACATGATCATCTATTGACTTATTATTTAGTTTCCAACAAATAAATTGTTTCCAACTAAACTCGTCAAGAATAATGATGAACGTAGCTAACGTAAAAAGCTTCCAGAACATATTTCGATAAATATATAAGCGAGTTAAACTCAGCTCGAAATATCAAATGTGCATAATATAAAAGTTTATATATCTATACGACTTAGTCTCATTAGGAGATAAAATATAATAGACTTCTGAGTGGTAGATAAGTTTTAGTCTCCGCATACCTTTTGTTGATGAAGTTCCTCCAAGCTCTCCACAGTAAATCTTCGTCTTCAATCGATGAACGTCGTGAAGTCTAAAGCTCAACTACACATTCTATCCAAATCCGAGACATAGATATAAGTAGACTAGAAATTAAAACTTATAGTTTTGATCAACTAAACTTGAAAAACAAGCTTGAGATACCAACGTTGCGAGTTCGACCGAGCAATGCTCTAACAATCTCCCCCTTTCTCAATTTTAGTGACAAAACTATCAATACATATGGATTAAAAATAAATAAACTTTGTAGCTTCTCATCTAACATGCTTGATTTCCTTGGTTCTTCAAAATTCCTTGAATTCTTCGCCACTCCAAGTACTTCAGTGATTATGAACATGTTCAACTCAACATCATTGTTGTTGAAGATCCGTATCCATAACAATAAAAAAAAACAGTTGTTCTCAATTATTGTTATATAGTATCATAGCACTATTACTCAACATCAAAGTCCAATTGTATCACAACTTTGACAATAATACTACGGTGATATGTACCATTCCCCCTTAGTCAATACTTCTTCACACAATTAAAACCACTCCCCCTTACATAATGATCCGTAAACCATATGTATGTAGTGTGAACTACCAAATAATTCTCCCCCTTTTTGTCCATATAAATTGGCAAAGGTACGAAAACTACGGGATCATAATAAAAATATCAAATAGACAATTCATGACTAAACGAGAATATATCAACTTGGTTTTGATGATTTCACATATTCGAAACTTAGTGTATTCATCAAGGATTTTATAAAGATATGAGATAACTCCTATAATATTCCATAGCCGCACTCCCCACAAAGATTTGGAAATTAAGCGCAAGTTCAATTAATAACTCTCCCGAAAGAACAACAAGAACGACCTTACTTTTACCAGAAAAGAATGATTTCTTCGGATATTAACAAATCACATATATAAAACATGAATTTGTATCCAGAAAACTCGAATAAATTAATCACAAGTGACCTTAATGATTAATTTAATTGGAAATGCTCGACATAAGAAAAACGGAGACATAAAGTTCTTTCACATAGAAGTGGATCAGGGAAAGATCAATACTGCGAAATATTCAAAAGTTGTTTCTATCTTTTATCAATATTTCC
This sequence comes from Papaver armeniacum, assembly GCA_023531295.1. NCBI lineage: Eukaryota > Viridiplantae > Streptophyta > Magnoliopsida > Ranunculales > Papaveraceae > Papaver > Papaver armeniacum. The sequence goes on along the minus strand of JAJJWW010006961.1, from coordinate 42,806 downwards.
ATAAAGATATAATGGACTTAACTTTTGAGCATATGAGATAATCATAGTTCACGGACGTAAACACACATATCCCATAACATATTTTTGCAATATATAAAACCAATAAAGATTAATACTGCAAAATCATCTTCCAAATAACTTAGAATTTAAATAAATAAATCTAAAACATTGCAAGATGGAAATCATTGGTAATAGCTATGTGTAATCACAATATTTGCTATTCCAAACCCTAGCTATCCTTCTTAAAACATAAGAATAAATTCTCATAAGGAGTTTCCTAGACATTGTAAAGCTTTCTCAGAGCATCCACTAAGAATTCCTTATCATTATTGAAAAACCCATTGATTATGAGATCATTCAAATCCTCAAAATCTTCAGAAATATCAGTTAACTCACTAAGATCTCTTTTCAGTTCACACAAGGTGTTCTTTAATTTGTCAGAGATAACATTTGTTCATAGTGATCTATCTTTTCCAAAGAGAAACTAAATCATTTCTTTTGCTGATGAAATCCTTCACCATAACCTTAAAGTTATCATTCTGACAAATAGACAAAAAACAGTTAGAGGAAGAACCTTTTTCATAATTTATTGAAATCTCCTTTTTCTTTCTTGAGGATTGGATTCCTTCACAAAGGTACACATTAACTTATTCTACTGCATCCCTTTTTTTGGTACCTTTAGTTACAGGAGCCATGATACTGTATCTTTCAAACAAAAGAGAGTGAAGGGAATTTTGATCGCAAATGAATATAAGTAGAGCACCGGACAACCAAACCCTAAAAGACTTTGAAAAAGTCTTCACGGTTCATGATCCATTATCTATTTTTGATAATAAAATATTCAGTTGCAAATCTTAACTTACATAAACTAATAAAAATTTGAAGAAAAGGAATCAATAATTATACATGACTTGAGCAACCTTGATGCAATCCTCATATTCTCAAGATAATAATGAGGATGCATACATCACTACAATTAGGTAGTGATGGAGTAAGCAGAATGCTTTGCCTATGTGTTGTGCAAGGCTTGGTCGGGCCGGCGTAAAAACTATGTCCTATATTTTGGGAGCTAACATTGTCTCGACCCAAACCCGGTACTTTCTACTGGAAAATGGGTTTCGGTTTCTCGGTTTCTCGGAGTAAGCAGAACGCTCACATCTTGTGTCACAAGGTGACATACCAAGGTTTGTTGTATGAATAGACTTCTTACCTCGTCTGACTCTGGTTCTTTTAGACTTGTTCTTGTCTTCAGGAGTTCCCTGTTGGTTACCCAGAGCCAGATTCATCCTTTGCATGTCATTTTGAAGTTTGGAAATTCTTTTGTTGTTCTTCTTGAATTTCCAACAATTACTTTAAACATGATTCACATTTCCACAAAACAAGCAATTCCGAGAAGAATTTTTTTTTGGGGATTTGTTTCCTGTTTATCACAACTCTCAACATAAATTATTTCGAAAACGGATGGAACAAAAGAGTTGTTTGTGCTCACAGTCTTGCTTTTGAACCCTAAACCATTTGTGTTACCGAAAGATTTCTAACCAAATAACATTGCTGAGATCTTGTCAAAGCTTCCAGACAACCTTTGCAGGTTACACTTAAGAGTATCAATCTATTTTTCGTTTAGAGATAGGGTTCTGTTGAATTCATCATTAAGACAATCAATCTCAAGATTTTTCACCTGAAGTGATGATTCAAGTTTCTCCAACAATATCTTTAGTTGAAGATTTTCTTTGTGAATTTCTTCATTTTTATCCAAGAATTTGAAAATCTCAGTGTCAGACTCGCATTCTGAATCAGAATTTGAGTTTGCCGAAGTTTCTATTGTGAGAGCTGAAATTTTTGTGCAAACTTCGGAAGTATGCACCATTGACCAAATGAAATGATTTTTCTTGCATTGAATCATCAGAAGCATCATCATATAAGGAGTATTGTTTCCCAGATCTTTTCTTTTCTTCACAATATCCTTGATGTTTTGTGTAATTAATGGCCTATGGAGATCAACATGATTAGGACAACATTCATCAGCCCAAGACAAGGTACAAGATTCACTTGTATTGGTCACAACATTGAACGCAGATGTTCTGACTGTGTTCTGATCATGATCAAGTAATTTTAGCTTTGCAATAAGTGAGTTTCTGGAAAATGTTTCAAGGTTATTTTCTTCAACAATGGCATGTTTCTTAGAATCGTATCTAGCTGGTAACGATATGAGAATTTTCATCACAATGTCCTTTTCAGGAATAATCTTACCCAATGCACAAGAGGGATTAATAATTTCAGACACTTTGTAATAAAACTCATCAAATGATTCTTCATCAGCCATACGAAGATTTTCCCAATCAGAATTTAGGTTTTGAAGTTTAGCTTCCTTTTCAGAGGTATTCCTTTCAAATACGGTTTCTAAGATATCCCAAGCATCTTTAGACTTATTGCATGTGGTCACATGGTGCTGAAGATCTGGGGTAATGGCATGGATGATAGCATTTTAACCGTCAGAATTTTTCTTTGCAGCGAGAATCTCGTCAGGTTCATACTCACCAATATCGTTTGGAACAGTTATACCGTTTATAGTAACCATTGGAGGATTATAACCATTAGTAACACGAACCCGTTGTTAGAGAATTGCTCGGTCGAACTCGCAAGCGTTGCTATCTCAAGCTTGTTTGTCAAGTTTAGTTGCCAAAACTATAAGTCTTGATTTCTAGTCTACTTATAGCTAAGTCTCGGATTAGGATAATAAGTGTAGTTGAGCTTTAGACTCCATGGCGTTCATCAAATGAAGACAAATAACTACTCAAGGGAACTTGTGGAACTTCATCGACAAAAGGTATGTGGAGACTTGAACTTATCTATCACTCAAAAGTCTATCTACTCTATATCTTATATTTGAGACAAAAGTCGTATTTCTATATAGACTTCAATTATACACATTTGCTATTTCGAGTCGAGTTTATTTCGCTTATCTATTTCTCGAAATATGTGTTGGTAAGATTTTGCTTTGGCCAAGTTCATCTTTACTCGCGACGAAAGTCATGTTGATTATTTCAATAACTTGAAAATCGCTTTGATGCTAATAGTTTGTGAATAACAACTATTTTAACATCCTATAAGAAAGTTTAAATGATTGAAATGAGAGTTTAGAACAAGTAACCATGTTTGGATATAAATATAGTGTGTTCTCACATTTGTGTAAAAGTCCAAAACCGGGAACCTAAAGTATGCGTACCCGTACGCTTACAGGCGGTTGTTGGAAATCCGGGTAAGTATGCGTACAAGTACGCATACTGGCGAAAGTTTCACGTCCATGAATTTTTGTTGGAGTTTGGAAGTGAAAAACAAACTCAATCCGGTCACTTAAGTATGGGTACCCGTTTGCATACTTAAGCAGGTTACTTTCTAAAATCGGTTTGTTCATGAAATAAAATATTTATATAATAAGGAATGCAATCTTTGAAAACCGTGGCAATGTTCATGAATTGATTCGAGTGAATCAAAATTGATTTTGTTTCGATTGTGTCTTGTATACTTCTATGAGATCTAAGCAATTGAAAAACTTAACTATTTCTTGAACATTTGAACTAGTTATGTGATGTTTCTTTGAGTCATTTGGTTAACTATTGTTGAACCGACTAATTGTACACGTTTAGGTACGGTTACTCAAACCTAAATGAAGGTGCATTTCATTTGTGTATAAAAAGCTAAGTTCGATCTAATGGTTGAAAGATATTAGCTTGAATCTAATCAGGTTTTCATCTAACGGTGAATATTGAATGCTTTGTTACCAAGGTAACTTAGATTGCAAACTCTGATTTGAAATTTATATAAAAGAGAACTCTGGCAACTAGGAAACCTAATCCCCACACCTCCTGTGTGATACTAGTTGTATAAGCTAGAGCCGATTCTCCTTTAACCTTAGGTTTTTCACGAAACCATGTAGGTTAACGACTTTAAGACTTCATTGGGATTGTGAAGCCAAACCCAACTATTTTATCTGTAGTTGCGTAATCTGATCTTGCTGTTTTCAATCATGATTGAGTACAATCGTAAGATTGGCTTGAGATTTATATCTCCGATAGGAAAGATTGAAAAGTAGTCACAAAAACCTTCATCTCATCGTTTGTGATTCCACAATATCTTGTTTCGTTAATCGATTAAGATTATTGTGAGGTGATTGATAATACTAGGTTGTTCTTCGGGGATATAAGTCCAGGTTATCAATTAGTTCCTGTTCACCTTGATTTATCAAAAGACAAAACAAAACTCGTAGGTATTTCTGTGGGAGACAGATTTTTCTATTCCTATAGACTTTTCTGTGTGATACAAATTTGTTTATCAAGTTTTCGACTTTGGGTCGTAGAAAATCTTAGTTGTGGGTGAGATCAGTTAAAAGAATCAAATGTGTAGTATCCTGCTGGGATCAGAGATGTAAGGAACGCGGCTGTACCTTGATCAGAGCTCAACCACATTCAAGAATGAAGTTAGCTTTGTAGTAGGCTAGTGTCTGTAGCGGCTTAATACATTGTGGTGTTCAAATCTAGACTAGGTCCCAGGGTTTTTCTGCATTTTCGGTTTCCTCGTTAACAAAACTTCTGGTGTCTGTGTTATTTCTTTTCCGCGTTATATTTTGTTATATAATTGAAATATCACAGGTTGTGCGTTGAATCGATCAATTGGTAAATCCAACCTTTGGTTTTTGATTGAAATTGATTGATCCTTGAACATTGGTCTTTGGTACCGTTCAATTTATTTCTCTTATACTCAGGCTCGCAAATTCTTATTTGTTTGATTGCGGATTGAATTGAGAAATTGAGATATAACTCTTTGATATACTTTTCTTAAGATTGAGTCTAACTGTCTAGTTGATTCTCTTGAAAGTATATTGGAGTTAGTCCATACATATTGCTAAGCGAAATATTGGGTGAGGTTGTTAGACCCCCTCTTTTTTCAATCGGTATCAGAGCAATCAAACACGTTTAAGACCTCATAAGTCTATGTTTGTAGCGATCTGATTCTTTGGACAGAAGTGCTATCTCAATAAACGTACCACCAGTTTTCGAAGGCTCGAATTAATTATGGTGAAAAATTACGATGCGTGCCTTTCTTCAAGCGCGTGATTTTCAATCATGGGTTTATGTTGTTAATGTCTATAGTCCTCCGGTTGCTACAATAGGCACTGTAACTGTTCCAAAGGATATTGGTGATTATGATGCTGCCGAGATTCTTGATGCAAAGCAAAATTCTGACGGATTGAATGCAATCATTCGTGCCATTACCCCAGATCTTCAGCATCATATGACTACTTGCACAAAGTTTAAAGATGCTTGGGATATCTTAGAAACCGTATTTGAAGGGAATACATGTGAAAAGGAAGCTAGTCCTCAAAACCTAAATTCTGATTGAGAAAACCTTCGTATGGCATATGAAGATTCATTTGATGATTTTAATCATAAAGTGTCTGAAATTGTTAATGCATCTTTTGCGTTGGGTAAGACTATTCCTGAAAAGGATATTGTGATGAAGATTCTCATATCTCTGCCATCTAGATACGATTCTAAGAAACACGCCATCGTTGAAGGAAATAACCTTGACGTGCTTTCCAGAAATACTCTTGTTGGGAAGTTAAATATCTTTGATCATGAGCATATATCCAAATCAGGAAAGGATATTGCTTTCAAGGCACAAAAGAACACTAAATTGCTTGATAAAAGTAAAAGTGTTGGCATCTCTGATGATGATCTTTCTGAGACTGATTCTTCAGATGAAGATCTTGACAAATCAGTCTCATTGATCACAAGACAGTTTAGAGATCTTCTTTTGAAGAGAAGTAAACGGTTCACTAGAGACAAACCTAAGTTATCAGTTAAACCTCATAATCGTGTTCCTCCTAAAAACAGGGATACTGACGATACTGATGACGAGGATATGCCACAGTGCTTCAAATGTAAAGGTTTTGATCATTTTGCAAATGAGTGTCCAAATCGTAGAAAGTACATTGGAAACAAAGGTCTTGCTGCAACTCTTGATAAAATGTCTGACCATTATGAGTCTAATGAAGACGAAAAATCAAATGTTGCACTCTACTGTGAAAATACTGATTTTGATAATTGTAGCAATACGTTCATCAACCTCGATATTCTTCCAAAAGAAACTTCAACCACATTGGAGGATAAAATGGATTTATCTTTGCTCTTTGGAAATTATTTTTCTAATTTTGCAGGTTCCATCGTCTGTCTAGGCCATCAGCGACGAACAAAATTGTCGCAAATATACTCCTTTCGTCGCCAATTCATTTCGCCGACAATTTTTTTGTCGCCTAAATTGCCGGTGATAGCGCGTCGCATAATGGTAACAACGACATAAACCTTGAATTCGTCGCCAAATGTTTATCAACGACAAAATAAATTTTCATAGCTGAAAACACAAATTTACCGACGAAAATAAACATTGCCGCAGAAAAAATAATATTAGTGACGAGATAATTTTATCGCGGGATTTATTTCCTTGGCGAAAAACATACCTTTGTTGGTAAATGAAATCCTATTACGAAATATATACAGTGGCGATCAAAGATCTAAGTTAGCGGCAATTACATTTAAAATATGAAATCAACTTAAATTGCAAAAGAAATGAATCTTAAACGCAAAAATGATTAAAAGTGAATACACAAAATTGGTTAAAAAGACCAAAATCAACAAATCCTGGGTGAAAAAGACATCTAGATTTTGATACTGTTTAAATGGACAAAAATATAAAAATAGCCAGGATGTAAACAGTTTCATCCTACCCATTTTCAAATACTTTTTCTTTTTTTTAATTTACATCAGGATGCATCCAGTTTCATCCTTGCTATTTTTTAAGTTTAAGTCAGGATGTATCCAGTTTCATCCTTACTATTTTTTTTTTGTCCATTTCACCCATAATAATTTTTACTCGTCCATTTGAACCAGGTTTTAAAAATATTTGGACAAATAACCCATTTTCCGAATTGAATATACATTAATTGCATTTAAAAGATGAATTCAACTTTACATCAATGGCCCATGGTAATACACACGAGTCTTCCATAAATAGCTCAGATAATGGAGCAGTGAAATGAAATTATAAAAAAGAACACACAAAAAAAAATTGGAATGTAGAAAAACATCAAATGCATTAGCTTCTCGTAGTTCCATATGATAGGTTTTGCAGCCAATAACTCGGCTGAGATGGAACCATCTTTACAGATACCCAACACGAAACTCCATATCTTTATACCAAAAAGGGGCAGCTTCACTAATCATATCAGATTGACTGTGGTTAGGACACAAGATTGAAGAATTCGTTCCAAAATCAGCAATCTTAAGTACTCGTACAATAGTAATTAGAAGATTAAACCCATTGACGTCAACAAAAAGAATAGTTCACATCAACTAAGCTGGCATTGACAGTTCCAAGAATATCTCAGACAAGTTGGTTTGCCAAAGCAAATCGTCAAACTGTTGAAACACACTCGATCTTTAAGACAACATTTTAACAACAGGGTGAATGTGAGCTCTACCATTGGCATAATTATTTAATATTGCAAGAAATCTTGAAGGTACTACCGGGTCAATGCCCAAAAGTGTTTTCTAGGGAAAGCTATTTACTAAAAATGTCTAGTTTTTTAAAAATTCCAAAAAAGGTATAATGTGTGCACATTATAGGTGTGGATTCTTCATATTGTGTACACAATATCAAGTAATGGGTACACATTCAAACATTTTTGGTAATTTATAACAATTTTGGGAATAACTCATGAAAAGTAGACACCTTTGGAAATTTCCTCGTTATAGGCGACACAAGTTTTAGGATACTAAGAAGATAATTCAAAACCAAATGGAAACAATATAAGTAAAATTGAACAAAAAAATGAAAAGAACATCCGAAAATCCTATTTGATAAAAATAAATGCTTGCGTTTCAAGACCAATTCTACATACCGTAACCATGATTATCAAACAAATCAACAATTGCTTTAAGATTTAGGGATTAACTGATCACCAAACTAATTAATATAATTAAACGAAAATAAATTAACAAAGACCGTCAATTTACGTGAACAAAGTGTTGTACCAAAAATGTTTATGCAACAATCCTCGAGATTCATATATGAAGATGAGATTTCAGCCGTAAGATGACTCAACAGTATTTTTCGTGATACACTCTTGGTAGATAAAGAATTTCAGCTAATTGTTGAATCAGCTCCTTATCTTGAATAATTGTCGGTAGGTAAAAGTGGGGTACCTGCAAAAGATACTCTGATGCCTCAATGACTAAGAGCTCTAAGCAGGTTTTTATGGAGAGAGAAGGATTAGAAAATGTGTACCTTTACTGTTGATATTCCACCTCTATTTATAGGTTTTGGAGGAATTGTTTCCAGCCCAGATTTCATCTATATACATTTTGACTATGTATATATCTGGACCAAATGGTTGCTATGTTCACCTGGTCCCAACCAATTTTCCCTTTTTATAGCATACGTAACTTACAAGTTATACCACGTCTTCTCAGTAACCGATCCCTTCTTTTTCTGAGGATCTGTAACTCCTAGGTCATACCTGGTCTTTCTCTGTAACTGATCCCTCCTTTTCTGGGGATCTGTAACTCCCAGGTTTAAATATGTACCTGGTGTTTTGTTGTAGAAGGATAATTGCTGACTGGGCTATAACCATCCTTCCATATTTTATTACCCAATGGCCCAATACTAGGTAGAATTATTGGGCTAAGGCACTTGATCCCATATACAGACTATATGGTATAAACATCGCCCCCTCTTAATCTTCAACTTGTTGATGGGTTAAGAAAAAAATCCATTTGGTCAACAGATCTGGCATTTTACTCAGACGCCCCCAAGCTACTTGTTGAAGTTACATGGTAGTCTGTTTGCTAACAAGGTTGCATTTGTTGCTGGTGTTGTGGGATGATTTTTCTGAGTTTAATATGAAGGAATCCTGGTAATTGTACTTGCTGATGAAACAAGCCTTTTTGTTGCATTACGACAAGGTCTTTTGTTTGCAACGTGGCAAGGATACTGCATCAAATGGTATAACATATCGGCACATCTCTTTGAAAATATATGACTCTTTTGGATCAACAACTGGTGTTGGTCTCGTTTTTGAGACAAGAGTTCGTGGTTGCATTAGTGCAAGACTTGGTGAGACTGTGTGCTTGCGATGAGAGCAAGATTATTAAGTCTCCACTTGTGACGTTAGGTAGTAGATGCCTGCATGATGGAAGGCTTTCTGCCCATACTGTGTTTACAGTATAGTTTCACTGTTTGGAAAAGCGAGCATATTTCTTCTAAGAAGTATAAATCCTTGTGCTTGCATTGGTATAATGCTTTATGAATATACTGCAACTGATGTTCCAGTGATGATGATAATGCTGCGATGTTATCAGCGCCTTTTAGATGGTTGTAAAATATCACAACTACTTATTCATTAAGAGCTTTATAAGTGATGTTCTTCAATGCTTCTCCAAGTGATGCTTCACTATACCCATTGAGGGAAGCATGAGTTAAATATGAAACTCATTCCTTTGAGATCTTTGTATTATATAGTTGACTTTTTTTTTTTTTTATCGCCTCGCTCTTTTCCTCCATCCCCAACAAAGCCTCATCATGCAAACATTTTTTTTCCTCGTTCTCTCCAGCTTCAACAAAGCTTCTTTATGAATATTTTTTATTTCAACTCCATCTAAGCTTCTTCGCCAATTTATTTGATTTTTTTTGTTTTTTTTTTCTTTTGCTCCTGCTCCAATTAAGCCTTCCTTTCGCAAATTATATTTTTTTTTCCTAGATCCCGCTCTAACAAAGTTTCTTCATGCATATTATTTTTTCATTTTTTTTAAACTCCATCGAAGCTTCTTGGCCAATTTATTTGATTTTTTTCTTCTTTTGCTACTGCTCCAATTAAGCTTCCTTTTGCAAATATCTATTTTTTTATATCCCGCTCTAACAACATTTTTCCGTGCATATTTTTTTCAACTCCATCAAAGTTTTTTTTTTTTTGTATCTCTAACTTCTGAGCAAACAAAACTTCTTTAGAAAACGTTTTTTATTTACTCGTATAAAGAACTTTCATTGCCCATGGAACAAGGTCCTTGCTATTCTTGAGCTTACGCTAAACAGATTTAGGTTTAGCTTGCTCGCAAATTTGCGCAAGTATTGACTAAGACCGTCAAGGAATATTTTTCTAAATATTTCCTCTAATCAAAGCCAAGTTTGTTTGGTTCTCACTTCCCTGAGATGGGGTCCCATTTCCCATGGAACAAGGTCCTTACTATTCTTGAGCCTGCGCTAAACCGGTTTAGCTTGCTCGCGAATTCGCGTAAGTATTGACTAAGACAGTGCAAGGATTATTTTTTATTCCTCTAATCAAAGCCAAGTTGAGATCGGTGCTAGCCACGCGAGTGTTATTGTTTAACATCTCTGACTAGTATGCACGAAGTTTGTGATCGATCCTAGCTATGCGAGAGTTATCGCTAAACAGCTCTGGCTAGTATCGAGGTGTGTGGATTATGCATTTGTTTATGAATTGTGCAATTGTATGTGAATTATGCATTTGTTGTATGACAAGAAAATACGAATAATATAAGCAAATTGAGCAATCGTTTAGGCTTACCTTATGAGGCGCGAATGGGTCCAACATCGGAATCAATTGTCAACTATTGATCCAAGTTGCTGGAGTTCCAAGTTGTGGGCTTCATTTTGTTGTTGCTCGCTTAATATAACTTCCCTCCTGCTAGCTTATCTATCAGGTACGGTACTTCCCCATACGCCCCCATATGTTCGACTATTCTAAGTAAATTTTGCAATGGTGTGTAACTCAAATTGTTTTTAACTCGTGCAAGTTTGAACTTGGAACGATCCAAAAGAACAAATTGTTGATTGGATTGCGAGGTGCATCACTAGTTGGGTCAACAAGGAATGCTGGGTCCATGAGTTGAATCGTTGGGGAAGTCTTGAGTTTGATTGATTGACCAAGGGCGCGTCTAGGAAAGCTCGGTTATGGGTCGACCAAGTAACGCGAAAATTGGCCTAGTGAAGTAGGGCTTGGCCTCCCGTACCATCTTTAAAAAATACACTAGTTGTGACGGGATACGTTGGAGATGCTTTTTGTTGATTTCGTACGAGTACACAACTTGAGCAATGAATTATTGTGTTGCTAGGTTAAGAGAGCATGAATATGTTGATTGTATTGCAACTGACGTGGATAGTTGATGTTCGTGTCACTAGGTGTGCCATTGTTGACAACCGCCATCCTCACACGTGTGTGTTGCAAGCGTGTATTTTTTTTTTTTTTTTTATGCGTAACAACAAGATTGCATACATGGCGGAATACTTCGAAGATTATTCCCATGTAAGACATCTGAGGTGATTGTCTCTTATTTGCAGGCGACACATAGGAACAACAGTCTTTGTTTTGTGTTGCTTTTACTTTCTCTAATTTGTGCTTGTTTGAGCGTTGGTTTTCGACATAATATTCCTTTAGTTTTTGTTCGTCGAGGTACTCATTTCGCTTTTGTTTTTCGTAGTATTGCTCGCTCACGCTTGTTGTTCTTCCGATGACTAGATATTGATCGTCGTTTTGATGGTACGGTGGCGTGATGTCTTTTGTAGCGCTTATTTGGATGTGAATTTTTCTTTGACATTTTACTTCAGAAGCTTGCCTTCCTCGTGACCCATGTGTCTTATCGTGATCATTTCGTATCCATCGCGCTCGCCAAACCTCATGTGAAGATCGTGCATGCCGGTGGAGAGTGATATTTTTCCAGGGTATTATTTGTTTGTGGTCTCTTATCCAGTGAGGCATTTAATAGTATGTTTTCCTTCTTCAACTCTTGTAATCTTTCACGCAAACTCAGATCTACGAGCGTTACTCCCGTCTGATCTACTTCCATTATTTTCTCCAGCATCTTGCTTTTAGATGTTTCATATTTCCTTTCGTTATTATCCCGCACGTGTCGTACCCGTCGACCCTCATGTGAAGGACGTGCATGCACTAGTAGAAATCAGCAGTACCGCGACCTATGAAGCAAGTCATTTAACTCGTATATATGACTTGCTTTGTCAGTCGCGGAAATGGTCGCAGTCTGAACATCTCTTTCATATATGATGTGGCTCTGCGGGTCGCGGTGCAACTCATATCAACGACCGACTGTAGTCAATGTGTTAAGACTGACCACAGTCGGTCCTATATTTGGATTTTAATATATAAAAAAAAATCATATTCAGATTGCCTGACTGAATCTGCCTGGCTTGACTGAATCTGACTACTCCACAAATGAAAACCAAATTAAGCTCAAATGAGAATTCAACTGAAACTCAAATGACAACCACATCAAACTCAAATGACAACCAAATTTAAACCAAGTGAGAATCAAATTAAACTTGCACACAAATAATCTTTCAAGTCAACTTCCATTGATTCATTAGGTTCAAATTACACAAAAAAGGAATAAGATCTTGAGTCCATACCAATACAAGTTCTTGCAACAAGAAAATTAATTAAGTTCTATAGTTACATAATGATAAACTAAACAAAACGATAAACTCCGTTGATGATGAACTTAACACATATTTCATAATAGTGTACCAGCACTGCAAAAATAAGTTCCGCCACCAGCTGATTAATGTGGGAAGGTCACAATACTCAATAAAAAAAAATAAACATATCATATGCACATATTATCAAAGCTTGAAATGGAACAACCATACATAAATGGGTTGCATGACCAAAGATCTGGTGTTCACAATCTAGAATACAGTTTACAGTAGTTTGAGTGCTTACTTGAATTTAATTAAACAAATACTGCTAAAATCTACAAGCTCAATTCCTGACCCGCATGCTACTAAATTTTGATAGACACCAATCTGGCTTGGTACGAAGTGAAAATACGACACGAATAAGTATCAGTTTTAGTGGTGGAATAACATTATATTCCCAGTATCTAAAAGCTGCTCGGACCTAAAATTTGAGGGGAACCAAAGAAAACAGAGAGAATTGGGCAAATTTTATCTATCATTCATCAACTGATAACCAGAAACATCAATGAATCATATTTATGGGAATAGATAGAAAAACGTACTCTAGTTGTGAAGTAATCTTCATGTGTGGAAGCCTGGGCAAAGAAGGACACCATTAACTGCAAACAAAAACAAACAAAAAAAATCAATAAATAATTTTCAAGTTCACAAACAAATGTCAGAACCTAGATTATGCACAAGCAGTTAAGATCAAACGCTGCACCAACATAAGAAATAACCCGAAGACGTCTAGAGAAACCAAACAATGCAAAACCTAAAGGTATCTATATCGAAGATGCATAACAAAACTTAAGGTCCCCAACAACCAAGAAGCTGACCTGAACAACTTTGTTAGCTGGAGCCGCCTCACAAACAGCAGAGCGACGTGTTTCTCTCTGTTCCTTCAAAGCTAAACTACCTGAAAAGGAAACAACAAAAACCCATTACGGCACTGAATCACAGTTAAAACAAAATAGAGAGAGTGGGTTTTATTTGGAATTACCTGAAATATAACAAAAACTAAAGATAGCACAGGACATCTCAGATCATAGCGCACAAGTAAAAAATATGCTATGCAGAAGTATCACCTTCTCTTCAGTCACTTGTATCAAGATCGAAAGAGCAACATCATACGGTAGTGAATCATTTCTTCAATCAAGATAGAAACTGACAGAAACTATTTCCTTTTCTGCTCCATGCTCCTAACGTGATATTCAATTGCGTATTAGTCGACTGAGCAGATATATTTTTTCGCCTAAAATCAAGGAGGGGTTGAAGAGAAACAAAAATCGTTTAAGTGTATACCTCTGTGTGGAGATGAAATGGGTTTTGTGTTGCGCGCCTTGGAAGTGGCTGCTCAGTGTGGTGGAATTTCGAAGTTCAGTGAAAGCTGTAAGAGAACAACATTTTAGATAATGGATATCCAACTATATAAATATATAGATAGATAATAATTTAATAGAAAAAGGAGAGCAAAGTGATTATGTTGTATCTATCTTGTCAAACAACTCAAAAACTTTTCTTGCAGGATAAATCCTTTCATAGATTTGCAAAGTGGAATTCCTGAAGCTTTGTCACCTGACATTGAGTTACTGTGAATACCCAAGCCTCCTTTGCTCTCAAAAATCTGGTATGAAAATACTTAAAACTCGTTAATACTAGGATCTGTAAGCTTGTGGGGTTTCACTGGTTCTGCTGATAAACATAAAAAACATTTTCTACAAACAGAGACCTAAATAACAACAATTAAACAACGAGACACAGATAAATACAAGAAGGCTAGCCACCTGATGAGAAGATTCAGTTGATGATACCACTGTTGAAGTTTCAGCATGTTGATTAATTAGTTCTATCCAATGTTTTTAAATGAAGCATCATGACCCAAACCACCGGCTGGAATGTAGCAAATTGAAATGAAGTAAGCACACAGATAACAAGAACAAAAATGAGATACAAGAGTATGAGAGCATTGTAAAAACATCCAAAAACATCGCTAGAGTTTAACACTTTAAGAACACAATGCCAGGGTACAAGACATCAGTACTTCCAACTACCCTGCATAGTTATGAAGGCACAAACTGAAAATACAAAATGACTAAATAATTTCACTATCAAACATATATTATTTAAAGCTAGCACCAAATGTTCAGTCCTAATGCCAAATCAGTAGAACAAGCTACTTATGGTGAAATATGAGAGCAAAAAGAAACTATCCACATAACTTACCAAGGGCGATTCGTGGTTTAGAAACTCGATCAGCAAAAGAATCTAGGATATCTTCTAGCTTCCTGTACGAAATACAGTAATCAGTGACATCATTAGTATTTCATGCTGCCGGTAACAAGAGAATAACAGAAAACCTATTAATTTCAAGCATTTTTGAAAAAACGTTAAACTGCTAAATCTACAATTATTCGGAATCACACCTGACCAAACCAACATGCCTATCCATACGAAAAAGTCGAAAACATCTAAGTAATAAGACATGAAATGAGATATAAAATACTCAAACCTATTAAACTGCAATGGACAGAAGATAAAAAAAATTGAATTGGAAAGAAGATGAAAAAAACAGCCCAAAAGAGACATCATTCAATTAGTAATTACACTAGATAAAAACCCAATCAAACCCATAACATTACAATCCCGCAAACCCATATATAGTTCCCATAGATTGGAGAAACTTGGAGAAACAATTTAAAAAATTAAATTAATTACCTCATCATTTCCATTAGTTTGTTCTGAAACCAATTGATATTCAACACCGGCAAAAAAAATAAACAACAAAGATCAACCTATATACAAAATTAAGGGTTTCAAAATTCAAGAAAAAATCTAATGGACCCATAATACAAAAGTCAACCAATGAAACTTAGGGGTTTCACATTCAACATCCATAACCTCATCATATGCAGCAGGTATTATTCTTCCATCTCCATTGAAAAAGACACCTTCTGCTATCTCTGAAAATAGGATAAAATCAACAACCAAAACCCAAAAATCACACCGATAAATCAAGTCAAAATATATAAAATTGAAAACAACAAGAAAATTTATGAAATGTTACAGATCAAGAACATATTAAGAACTTACAAGAGAAAATCATTAAAATAAAGAAAGAACCCCCTACAAATTTCTGAGCAAATCGGTTCCATGCCCTAAAATAAAAATACAAATGAATCATCTATCAATTAAGAATCAACCAAATCAATAGTAAGAAGAAGAATACCGTGGTGGACCAGGTGGTGTTGCTTGTGGTGATGGAGGTGGTGGCTGACAGTCATACCTAAGCTACCGGTAACACCAAATGGTGGATTTCTATTAACAAGAAAATAGGAAAGACCAATATATTAAAACAAATCTAAGTTGCAACATAGTAATTGAAGATTAGAGTAATGAAGTGTTAACGATAACGAATCGAATCGTTTACCTACGATATCATATACTCAAAATACAAAAGCTTATAATCCGAATCTCTAAATCAAAACCCTAGAAATGAATTGTATTAAAAAGAAAAATGAACATAAAACACGAATTTTGGGTTACAAATAAGAGGATTACTTTCGATTATTCTAAATTTTTTAACAGTAAAAGAATCCAAAGATTTAGATCGCAAAATAGCTAACTAAGATTCTTTTACTGTTGAAAAGTAGAAGAAGAACCACGACCGGGAGAAGAAAACGAGGAGGAGGAGGAGAAAAGAAGTTGTGCGGCTGGTTTAGTTTCTTAGGGTTATGTTACCATTATATTGAACTAGCAAAGACGCACGCGCGATGCGAGTGCTGTTCCGTTTCGAAACCCACAAAACATACCGTGTTTACGTTGACTTAGAAATATCAAATTCAGTTAGTGTACATGCTATCAGTTCAACAATTCCAATGGGGCTTTAATCTCGGAATGGGGCGGATGCAGGTGCAACGGGTTATCGAGCATAAAGAAATAGCAAGGAAATATCATAAGAGAAACAAAAGGTTAAGAGAGATGTAACACACGTATGCACAGAAGTTATCAAGCTTGAGACGGCAATTTTTGAATGCACCATTCTCAGACGCAATAAGGCTGTATGATTGACGCCACAAATTTCCTATAGATACGAATTGACAGTTCCACTTCCAAGGCGTCAGTTCGGCGCAACTGAATATAAAAAGTTCTACAACTTCAATCAATTGGGTTGATGACTGCCATCCATTTGTCGAAGCAGAGGAAGGATTGTTTAGCTTATATGATCATCAAGCCACCTTGCAGTATGCCTTTGGTAACATCGCTTATTCGGGTCAACAGAAACGACACATTGAACTTCCAAATTGGAGTTCCCTTCAAACTATTTCTTCATTCAACTTAACATTTGGGCAAAGGATGGGATTTGCGAAATAATTCTGCAACCTGCAAAGTGACATCCAACTATCAACTAAAGTAAAAGTCGATGATTGTAAAGCAAAAAAGGGTTATTCAACTCCAAAAAAATAATGCTACCTATTTCTTTACCCGTTCATAAATAAGATTTTTTCACTCAAAATCACCTCCTTCGGTTGTGATATTTTAATCGCAAGAATCACGGTTGTGAGGCATGGCATGAGTACTTTGAGATGAGCATTCGGTTTACTTGTGTCCGACTTGTCGAAAAGATCTTTCATATCGTTTATTTTTGAGTTGAACACAACTATAGTTCAATTGATCGGAGGGAAAATTGAGAACTAAAAATCAGAATACTTAGTACGTATTAGGTTTTGCCTCGTTTTTGTCTCAAGAGCGGATGAATTACACACAAAAGTGACCAATGTTGGTAACGTTTTGGATGAAGTTTGCTATGGAGACATGCGTCAAGACAAAGCAAGAGAAGGTATCTTTGGATTTTTACAATTAATTTTGGCTTCAAATTGGCAAAAATAAATAAATAATCAAACATCATAAATCGGGATTTGACAATTTCATCGAGCCACATCAAAAACACTTACAATGAGCCGTGATTGATTCAATAACCGAAGATGAAAAAGAAACCATAATGAATTCGATTCTTACTTGAGAGGTTTCAATGTTTCACCCAAATTTGTTGGAGTTATCTTCTTCATCCGATTCCACCGTTTTCATGGATGACCCAAAAAACCCCAATTGGACAAAAGAAAAATCAAAAATCAAAAATCGGAATCCCTAGTTCTTTGTTTTGCTTCGTTTTAGTTTGAGGAGGAGATTACATAGAACATTGAAAATGAAAACATAGATTCGAGGATTCGAGAGGAAACGAAGAAGAGGAAATCATTTCTCGCTGTGGTTTGGTTTTTTGGTGAGAAGAAACAAAGAAGAGAGTGAAAATGTAGCAGGAATGCATTTAGGGAATTCGATGTCAAAACCTCTTTATATGTACTTTACAGAAATATCCTTTGGATTGTAGAACTGTCACACACGGTAAGTAATTGATATTCGAGGGTATATGAGTAATATCACGAAAGGCTTCACCAAAAATGGACGGTTGAAAAGGGGCCTTTTCTTTATTATAGTAAGATATAATAGACGGCTTAGATTCAAGTAGATCAATGATTCACGTTCATCGGTTCGGTGGGGCCTCGGCCTACCCAAAAATTTATCATAGAAAAAGCCGTGTTCATCCGAAGCAGTATGGGTCGTTGGTTTTAGGCTAAATTAATAAATAAATTTAGTTATTCAACGACCGTTTTTAACCATTAAAGAATTTTTCCACGTTATTTCTATATATATGACTGTCTTGACCGGTGCGCGGTCAATTGACCGTCAATGAGGGTCACGGCTGTAGGTCATAAAAACCCATTCTCCACTAGTGATGCCAGTGCGGATTGATACTTACAGAGTATTGGTAACAACACAACCGAGGAAGTTTGTTGTCACGAAGGATTAGTTTGATAGAAATGCAAACTTCAAGTATTGATAGACAAGGAAGTTTGGACACCAAAGAATTTCCAAAACCGAAAATATTCTCAAGATATGAAATATATTCCAAATTCGGTTTCCATAATTCCTGGAAATGCTCTGTCTAAAATAATGACCGAAAATCTCTTTGGAAAATCTTTAACTAGTAAATGCACATTATTAATTCTTGTTTTCCTAAAATAAAATTAAAAATCTTAAATAAAATATTCTTAACTTATTTATGTTTCGATCATGGGATTTTCTTCCTTTAGCTATTAAGGAATAACTTTGAACAATTAAAGATAAACATTACAGTACATGTTCAAAGTATGTCGACATCCTTATTTTGTAAGTCCTCTCTCATACTTACAACCTTGAAACCGATTTGCCACACTTCCAAACAAGTTTATAATTGGTTCATCTGATTTTCAAGAACTATGTGATTGATCAAGAACACTCAATTACAAATCATGGGTTTAACGGTTCTACCAAAACAAGTTTCGGTTCTACCTCCATGTGAGTACTGTGCATAGTCACACTAGCTTTCCAAAATTCGGTTGACTAGGTATTAGGATCGGTTCCCTACATATATATGGTATCTAACTTATATGTGTTGCACATGTCCATAGGATCGGTTCCTATTTGCCTAAAAACGTATTGCACATGTTCATAGGATCGGTTCCCCTTTCTGCTAAAAAATTGTTGCACCTCATACAAGGATCGATTCCCCTTTGTGATGTGTTGCACCTCTTGCTAGGATCAGTTCCCATTTACCCAGAGTCGGTCATACACAAAATCACAAACTCGATCATACCATCTCAGGTGATTACTTAAGATCGGTTTCTCTAATAAAAGTCATACCAATACATAAGTCAGGCCTTTGTGAATAGTTTTACCAAGAACACAAACAAGTCATGAGCGGTTATACTAAATCATACATATTGGTTTTTCACAAGATATGCAATGAATAACAACGCCAATAACTCCTGGCGATTTCCTTTTCGATTCATAAAACAAGTTTATGAACTTACTTCCTTAAAACACATGTAAAACATTGTTTCCTAGGATGAAATCCTCACCTCATACCCATACATAATCACAATAGCATTTAAACGATCATGTCGATGTCTTATCTACAAAATTTAATGGTTAATCAATAAACCTTGTATTGTATTCCTTAATACTATGTGTATCTAGAGTGTTCATGCTTCGCAGTTTTGTTTTCAATATGCACGACTTGAAAGATACGTTAGGGAATGAAACAGTTCAAGTCAAATATCACTAACCTCAAGTGGAAGGATGATGTTGTTGTTGTAGCTTCTTACTTCTTCACTTCTTCAAGTCTTCGCAATACTTGTAATGTCTCATATCCTAATACTTTCAAGCTAACCTATACGAAGTTGACTCTAGTACATGATCAAGCGACTCTTAAAATGAGTTTTGATTCACTAAAATATGACAACCAAACTTGACATACCAACACTTGGTGGGTTCAACCGAGCTATGCTCTAACAAACAGTATAGTCCGCAGGATCATATATAAGGGTCCACTACATCTAGACAGAGAGATTTCCCTACACTAGTCGCTCAAAGCGAAAACTCAAAGATAATACGGATTGCATCCCCACTCAGCTGATAAGCATCCCGTTCTATCTTCGCGAGGATTTGATAGAACAAAGGAACCCCAGGATCGAATAGAGGAAATGGAAGACCAGCCTTTAGTTGTCCAAACGCGACATGCATACGATTCGCGTTCCATGAGCCCTCTAGAATCTTCTTCTCACTTAGAGGGATAGCAGGCGATGAACCATATGGAATAATAATATTGAAGCCCTTATCCTCTAGTATGGCTCTATAGATTTTAAGAGCATCAACCTACTTCTTAGCAGGCTTACGCTTTGCACTACATCAAACACATGGGAATGAGTATGGTGATGTTAAAACTTCAAACAATAGCAATGGAAGAAGAAAGATCATAATCATACCATGAAAAACACTAAATGATTAACTGAGGCAAAACTAACTTACTATGAAGATGACGGAACAACAGCGGCAGAATCAGACATGTCTTGATCCGCCATGAAATTAGAGATGAAGAAATTGAAAAGAAGAATTCGAAAGAAGAAGACAACAGATAACAGAGAAGGAAGAGTAAGAAAAATAAAAACTTTCTTCTTTTTACCTCTCTCCTAGATATTTATCCGAAGGAGATCAGTAAAGACGTGCCGCTTAAAGAGGAAGAAACCGCTAACACGTGTGGCGGTTAGGCGGAAATTACGGCATCATGTCGGGTAAGATAGAGGAAACGAAAAGACAGGTCTGACACGAAGCATTGACCAGGGATTCTCGCATTATTCCACTTGTAGAAGAACAACGCGAGAAGAGGCAAAATGTAGGAGCGAAATATCGCACAGAGCTAATCCACAGCCTCGCCCTAACTAAGACAACCACTAGCACGAAGAATAAAGAAATTAAGAGAAGAGTAATTGCGCGATAACAAGGAAGAAGCACGAAGAGGGTCCATGCAATAAATACAAGGCGACATTTACCTAGATGAGCACGAAGTAGCAACGCGAGAGACAGCGACATCTCCCCAAAGCATGGCGAATAAGAAAAATTGAAATAAGATCATCTAACAGAGATCTTGCATGTGATCTTCAGCTGTCTTCTACTTATGTATTTACCTATATAAGGATTCAAATGATAAGGAGAGAGGCAGGTTGTTGGGGATAGAATTCAATCAAGTAAGAGAACTAAGATATATACTCATAGAGAAAAGAGAGAAGCCATTAAAGTTCACTCCAAGCTCCATTTCTTCCATTATTGTATATCAAATACCTTTGTAATCGTTGTAAGAACATCATACATTCAATACAAAGTGTTCGAGAAAGATCATACTAGTGTCAAAGTGGTGTATAATCTCATTAATGCTTAAGTTGATTCTCATGACTTAGGCTTTGTGTTATTATCATCTCATTGGGTATAGTTGTGGGATTTTCCGCAACTACATCTGGGGTTACCGCTCCTGTCTAGAAAAATGCTGGAGTTGCCCCTCATGTCACCATATTCCGTCTAGCCGCTATTAGTTGGTGCGAAAATTTCCTTAAATGTCTCTTTTGGTTTAGTTATTTCCAAAAATATTCTAAATTCCCAAAAATATTTGCTACAGTGTTTTTGTTAGTAAATTAGACAAAGTTTGCTATACATTTACAATCGTGCCATATCTTAAGGAATGTGTACCCAATAGAGGTGTGAATTCGTGTTTTAAGAGTTTACACGGACACACCAGATATTTCTCACTCTGGATTTTTATTCATTCCCTCAACTTCTATCTTTCCATTTGTGTAAGTTTTTGGTCGACGGACTGGGTTTGTTGAGAAGGTGAAGCTCGTTGTGTTATTGAGAATCATTTGTGTAAGTTTTTGGTTCATCATTATTGGTAATCTTCTCTTCGGTGGTGGTTGGTTCATCATTAGAAGTTGAAGAAGAACACAAGCAAGTTTAGGGTTAGGTTAAATCCAAATCTGAACTCAACCCGTCATTGAAATTGGCCGAATTTCAGTTCTACAGAAAGGTAGTGGTTCTTTCTCCTTTTATTCCTTTGTCTCCTGATTTTTCGATTCATGTCGATTCAAATGCTATTTATTCGTTTGTCTCCTAATTTTTCGATTCATGTCTATTCAAATACAATTTTCTATACGCTATTTTAATTGGATCTAAAATTTATGAGTTGAGATGTTTTTCTCAACCGTGAAATTGATAAACTTTGTCCATAAACTTTTCCCAATCTCTCCCTGTTTTTGATGAACTATGCTTGAAAACTTTATTTACACAGTAATCATTCCTGACATATTCAACCATGCATGTGTGATTTTGGATTTATAAACGTTTTTGTGAAGATTAAATATGATTGCATCTATGCAAATTTAGCTTTCCATCATAAATGAGGTAATGGATTGAATTTTTAAGCTAGCCTGTCACTTGCTTGATAAAATAACCCAACGAGTTCCGTTTTGAAACATTGATGTTCAATTTAGAATTGATGGACAGAGTTTCACTCTCATGTTTGTTTTACCATTTTTTTCTATTATTCTTTTTAAAATTGTTTCTAAAAAAGGACTCACCAAGTCCATAATTTCCCCTAGCTTAGCAACTTAAAAGATTATCTATTCAACGTTTTTGCCTTATGGCACTAGTTTAAGTTTGTTTTCAAAACCTCCTGTTCATCATTTTGATATAATAAATGTACTGGCTCACATTTAAACTCCAATGCATGTCCCTGTTTATCTCAATTAATTGTTTATGTATGTGTTGAGAGTAAGATTGTTTCATCATGTTTGAAAAGTCACTTGCCAATTAACCTAGTTTTCATGGCGATTGCCAATTATAGTCACTTGCCTATATATATGTTTTAATGTTTAACTGTTTAATGTTTTTCGCATAGCTTTCATTCCCTTCTTGTAAGATTTTTGAATCAGTAGTGTAGTCCCAAAACCCACAGGAATCAATGCAAAGGTAATGTAGGCTTGAGAGTGTGATCTATTTCCCTTCCGCAACGCCTTATTATTCAGATGTTTGTTTATCGATTGAATCATGTTTGTAGGTTACAAGCATGGGTGCTGGTAAATTGCCCAAGAGAACACATAAACCTGCAGTTGTTGTTGAGGAAAGGTAAATATGTGGATTAGGAGTGGAGTAATGAATATGGATCTTTTCACGAATAGAACTGGTATGTTTTGTTGTAACTTTTATTGTGTTATGTAGGCAATATTGTTACCCAGGATGAGTACGGTACCGGACAAAGTTCCCCGCAAATTGATTACTTACCCCAAGTACGATGTACTAAAAGCCGTGCGCGAAGAATTGTCTGATCTTTGAAAGTGCTTGTTCCGATCAACTACAATTGGTCACTTACTTGACATTCCCGTTGATCAAAAGATGTCCGGGCCGATATTTAATTTCTTAATGACAAGGCGGATTTATGTACCACAAGACGATGATATCTGGTTCAGATTTTGTAATGGAGATTTAAGTAAGGAAATATGCTTTGGAAAGCGGCAGTTTGCCGCAATATCAGGCCTTAGCTTCACGAAGACGGATGCACCATGTGCTCTACCCGCCAGGCGGAGCAAACTCAAGGAGAAGTATTTTTGGTCCGACGGAAAAGTAGCCGAGGAGATTTGTATAATTTCCTTTTTATCGATACAGATGCTGAAGAGAGGAGAAATGCTGAAGAGAGGAGAAATGTTGAAGAGAGGAAAAATGTTGCAGTGAGGAAAAAGAGTATGAAAGTGGAAGCTAGAAAGAGTGGGAAAGTTAATGTTGATGACAGGGTAAAGGTTGCTCTCCTATATGTTGTGCATCGCTTTATATATGGGCACCAAGACATTACTGGTGTTGAGGAAACAACATGGGTTTTGGTAGAAGACTTTGATGAGTTCAACAATTATCACTTTGGGAGATGTAGCTTATAATCAAACTTTTGAGAAGACTCACAAAGCCTATGAATTTCAAATGACTGGAGTAGATAAACCTAACGTCAACTGGGCATTCATCCTCAAGGAATGCCAGGCGTATTGGTGGTAAGTGTAGTCAAGGTTGATATTTTGTATATGGTTAACTTCCAAATTGTTGTTTTAATAGTTGTTTTTGTGTTTTAGGTTTGGACTGTTCGAGTCTTCCTGAAATTGTTTGAGAAATGTGGAAAAGAGATAAATATTAATGGGTGGCTCCCCTATATCCCGATCAGTGTTACGCACTAATGCCCCACCCATGTGAATGTTGGTAGCGCATTAGAACCTGGTATGAGTATGTCCCTAGATTTCTACTTCTTTGAAAATTTGTATTTTAATGTTGTTTTTGAGTATCTTCGCCTTGTTGCAGGAAGATTCAGTTGTTCAAATCAGGGAAGACATCATATGGCCCGAGCCTCGCTTCGACCGGCTGTTAATTCCTGGGGTAATTAAGGGTCCCCTCTGTGATAAAGTTGTGATGAAGGAAGTTTCTCCAATAGTACAGCAACCTCATGTTTCTCAAGGAAGTGTACACATGAAAGATGCAGTAAAGGAGGGTAATGTCACGGAAGAGCAAGCTAGTGATGCGGCTTTTAATACTTGGTCTGACGGTGATATGGAGGTTGACGGCTTGGAAGAACAAGCTAGAGATGCAGCAGTTAATCCTCGGTCTAATGGTGATATTTTGAAGGATAGGATGGATCAGCTTTTCAGTTTGGTGGTAGTTTTGTTTCTTGTCAGCACGCCCAACACACGTTACACACCTTTGGAGAAAAAGAGGTGCCCCGAAGTCGCTACATGGGCGCACACACTAATAACCTACCGACTGGATAAACTCTACTTACTCTACTAGAGTGGGAAGTGACAAATGAGAAAAACATGAGGTGAGTAGACACTCTTATCTCGAAAATGTTTTGGGGAAGTGACAAAACTCTACTCTACTGCTGATCGAGGTGACTACAGACTCTTATCTCATGCCTACTTCAGTTTATCTACCTACTACCAAGTTGAAGAACACGTACACATGCCTACTTAAATTTTGGCGTGATACCGTCACTATAATTTGTCCATGGGACATCAATATGCCTACTTTGATTTAAAATTTTTGAAAAACCCATGCACACGGTCTCGATGGGTTGCATGTAGTGACTAATCACAACTTTTCATGTATGTTTTTTGAAACCCAAATATGGAGACCAGAGAGAGTCAGACTGGTCTCGGTTTTTTTTTTAAAATGACCAGACTACCCTTATCAGAAATAAGTAAAGTAAATATTACAGACTGCGAAAATGACCATATTACCCTTCATGATAATTAGTGCAATAGATATTATGGGGACTGTGAAAATTTCCAGACTACCCTTACCTGAAATAAGTAAAGAAAATATCACAGACAGTGAAAATGACCATATTACCGTTACTAGAAACTGTGATCAGACTACCCTTGTCAGAATTCATACATCAGATATTTTAAATATCATTGAAATGTCTAGATTACCCTTGCAGGAATAAGGGCATCAAATAATATAAGGAATATGAAATTTACCAGACTACACTTCCATACTGAGTTCAACAAATACTCCAGAAATTATGAAACTGATCAGATTACCCTGCCGTAATAAGCACAACAAAAATTCCAGGATAAAAGTGAAACAACCAAAATTCAAAAGACATTACAATCTCTTCGCATTTTACTATCCATCTAAAATTATAAAATGAAAGTCTTGATGAACCGAGAAAAAAAAACCCAAATAAAAAACCGATGACTCATTACATGTGGCCCCTGCTAAACTCCCAAGAGGTGGGGCCCACTGAGGACCACAAAATTTGGGAAAGATGTTAGAGGGACAAATTATGTAATATTTACTTTACTTGTGGCCCCTGCCACCGTAACACGTATATAGGCGGAGGAATAAATTCTCTTAGATTAAGAATATTTTTTTTTATTTCATAAATATCCATGACTTTTCCTGTTTTATCCTTTATTATATTCCCTATGTTGAAGACATAACAATTGTGAGGATTTCCAAGAAAATAAATGTAGTAAAAATAAAAAATCGTTTTGAAATTTCAACTCCGCTATATAGTGGTACAAAGAAAAATGGAAATTCCGCCTATATAATAAGTACGGAGAGAGTAGGATAATAGGATTTAGACATCACCGTGGGACACGTACTATTTTTGTCCAGATAATTGACAAGTGTCCTACTACCTAGTTTTTTCCCCTAGGACCAAGATTATAGTAATTCACGATTTTTATTGTTGGTACGTCTGTATGTCGATGTGGGAGGACCTGTGAAATCATTAGAAATAAAAACTAAGAAGTGTATTGGGATACAATCAAAAAAATCTTAAGAGTCGTTTAATGTGGGTAGTGGTGAGTCTACTGACAGACGACAGAACTACCTACATTGTTCAAAGACAATGACAAGTGCAAAATGGTCACTAGGGCAGATGCATGACCCAACTGGCTGCGCCATATGTTTTTTCTTCATCCGTATTCAATGCTCTAGGAAATCACCCACACTCCTGAATCTATAGAAAAATCTAAACTACCACTATGTCTTGTGCGTAAACTAGAAACTGAACAGACGAGCATCAAAGGTTAAGTTGAAAATCATGGTGATCATCGAGGACCCAAATAGTCATAAAGATGCACAAAGTGTGAACTGAACCATATATAATACTAGTGACATTCATTCATATTGCAAGGACAAAAAAATAAGAAAGAAGTCTTGATAATCCAACCCCATACCTTTTTTCGTGATTCTGGCTAGTTGGAATGGCTGCATTCACCTCATTTGCTGTTTGGACACGCTGTGATATGTCCAAAAGTCCTCCAACAGGACAATCATAAGCATTATTAAATGCTAACAACGCAACTGTTTTCTCTAGCTATTCAAGAAAGATTTGCTGCAGAACACTTAAGATTGGTTAAAGATTAGTAAACAAATATTACATAATTCAAGAAAAAAACAAATTACCATCCCGGAAGAAACAAAATGCTAAAGTTTCTAATACATATGCATTCCAAAAAATTCAAGGGATTTATCATCTGAAATGAGATAAGAAAAATAACTAACTGTTCGATTTCGAACATATAAAGCGACAATAAACATATAAATAAGGAGAATATTTGTTACATTTTCTTCACCCCTTGGAGCAAGTTCCGCCAGAGCAAATTCCAGAGCTTCTTCTTTTTTTCCGTTGCGTATCAATTCTATTAACTTTTGTTGTTGGAGAAGAAAAAATAGTCGTGGGTTTATATCCAATATCTACATAAAGAAGGCAGAAAGTCAATGGAGATTTACTTCAGATAAGCCATAGAATTATGTGAAATTAACATCCAAAGAAACATTAAGTAACTATAACAGTTTCGTCAGTTTTGAGGTGATAAGAAATGTGTGACCGGCTAGATATGTGGCCGTCGGGTTTTTGATTTTTCATGAGAGAACCCTAGTGGAAAGTAAATGTGAAAAACAACTAGCTAAGATCATGTAACAGCTATTGAAGCTTACCCCGACAAAAATTCCAAAGGTATAAAAGTGGAACAACAGAGTTACAGGTGTTATGCGCGTATGATATAACATATCAAAGAGAACTGAGAAAAACAAATATCAGCAGCTCTTTTTCTGGTGCAAGCTCAGCTGGACTAAGACATATCATATCGGGAACATACGATAACTATGATTGTATACAAGAAGAAATATTAGATCATTTTTATCTTCTACAGCTTAGCCTAGTTAGTAAACAGTAACACATCGCCTAAAGAAGACAAAGCAATTTCACACTAACTTATATGCCAAATGAGTAGGAGAACACTATTTTTGAAATCAACCTTGGTTACTCAACATATACACATTTGTTTAGGATTCTTCTCAGATGGAGATCGCCAAGAGCTAAAATTCCTAATAACTACCGGGCACCTATGGATGGTGCGGCACAACTACAGGATGAGGATTCACACTTGTGTAAGAAAACTGGTCAACATATTCACAAGACAATCAGGTTTACCGATCTTCTCATATATAGATTTTCAAAGGCTAAGCTTCTAAAGGAACCACTGTAAGCTAATTGAAAGTGCGACACAACCACTCATATATAGATTTTTAACTTAAGTCAAAGCTACAACCAGAATAAAATGTTGAACAGATATTTCACTTAAAATGCAATGCTCAAGATATAACAAAACAACTGCTGAAACAAATATTTGGAAACCAACATAGGTTTTTATGAAAAATAGCTAACCATACCTGTCAATCAGGGAAATCCAAACCATAAGGTATCTCATATAGAATACAAAGTCGGTCTATATAATTATAAGATTCAGGGAGAATGAACGAAAGCGAGAAATAATGTAAAAAAGAGAATCAAACATACCAAACCATTTTAGACACAGTCCAAACTGATTTATGTATACAATCTCAACTACTTCTTATGGAAATCAAACAAAACTATGATTTAGACATTCCATCAAACAAGTAACAACCGCATCCAAAAATGATATAAACAAATCACTAACCACTTTTTAAATGATCGAATTAACCTGTTGTAAGAAAATTGGTAGCCGACTTAACCGTACTCGATGAAATTGACCAGAGCTTTGATGCCCACAGTGAAGATGATGACCGGCCCGAACCCTTATGAAAAATGTTACCAAAACAGAAAATTAAAGATAACCCAGAGCTAATTTAAACATAATCTGACTTAAAAATCTTCAGATTGAAGAACCCATAAAATTAACAAGAGATGACTAACTTTTTCATATAAACCTTAATTTGGATAATACTAAAATTGAAGAAAAAATGTAGATTCAAAAAACCCTAATTAACAAAAGTATTACCCGAAATTGAGCTCGAGATTCCGATTCAATAATATGATTACGCTTTCATGAACATCAATTTTTAGATCTCAAGCGATCTTAGTGGTGACAAATCACTATATCATCGAACCCAACAAAAGAAGATGGACAAGCAAAAGATAAAGAGATTATAGAACGAGAGGAGGAAGAAAAGTGTGATGTTGGTCGTCCCAGACGAAGAGTGTGATGTTGGTCGTCCCAGACGAAGAGTGTGATGTTGGTCGTCCTAGACGAAGAAGAAGAGGCAGGAGATGGAGATGAATGAGGAAGATGAAATGAGTTGAGTGAGTGAAGTGTTGAAGAAAATGTAAGAATGTGCATGTGTGATGCAAGTGTGGTGTCAGAAAAAATGTGCTCACAAAACATGTCAATGGGGGCACATTACGGGAAAGATTTAGTTCTGTTGTGCACACATTTCTATGCAATGGGTTCACATTACAAGAGAGGGTGTGCGTGCAGTTTGTGTGACAGAATGTGCTTACAAAACATGTCAATGGGTGCACATTGCAGTGCTGTTGCGCAGACAGTGTACAACAATGGGCGCACATTGATTATTCCCTACACACCCTATGACTCATTAAATTAAAAAATGACTAATCATATTGGGTACACAATATAAACCCAGTGGGTACACATTCAACAAATTGTGCACACAATGTAATCCCAATGGGTTCACATTTTCAAAAATAAAAAATGATTATTGCATTGTGCACACAATGTAAACCCAATGGGTTCACATTTTCAAAAATAAAAAATGATTATTTTGTATTGTGCACACAATGTAAACCCAATGGGTTCATATTTTTAAAAATAAAAAATGATTATTTTGTATTATGCACACAATGTTAGGAGATGGGTACACATTTGATCAATTAGAATATTAATAAACATCGTATATTTTTCAAATAGTTTTTCAAAAAATAATAAAATATTATAATGTGCAGGACTTAGTTGTCATAACAATATAACTCAAGGATAAAATAGGTAAAAAAAAAATCCATGAAACATTTTTGGGAATTTTGAAAAAATTGAACATTTATAGTAAATAGGTTTCCGAAAACAACATTTTTGGCCATTCACCTCTTGATCAAGTTTTAGAGAATCAACAATGAGGCTGTGTGCATAATGTGACCAAGCTTTAAACACTACCAATGGTCCCAACTGCCAGGTAGAGAAGCATTCCTTGAGCACAATATTGTAAACTAGCAACATAATTCTTAATTTTACAACTGCTATAAAACTCTTCGTATCTCTACTGTTAGTCTTACACAATTAACATCCAACCATTCTGTAGATGTAGAAAATCCTACCTCTACATCCAAAGGTAACTAAACGCATACACAAGGAAACAAGACAAACAAGAGAAGCAATAGAACACGAGGTGTACGTGGTTCGGCATGATTACCTACGTCCACGGGGTATAAAGAAGATCTTATTACTCGATTCAAGGTTACAAGACGGATTTCTCTCTCTCAATGCCTTTAGTACGCTCTCTTTTCTCACTTCTTGCTTGGGTTCTTCCTCTCTACATGGTCTCTATTTATAGTTACAAGTGATGATACACCGGTATTTCGGTGTTAGGCCTAGCGTAGCTTCCTCGATGTTCCTCTCTCGGGTGATCGGTCGATGTCTCGGCCCGATTGTTCATATTTGTTCGGGCCGGTGCGTCAAGCCGAGTGATGTCTGCCTCTGGTATCTCGTCGCTCGGTGTCGTCCGTTTGGGCGTAATCGATGTCGCCCTTGGGATCCTTGGCCGAGTCTTCCTTGACCGAGTCCTTCTTATCTCTTCACCAACCTTGTCAGCGCATTTATGGCTCCAAAGACCCGATGTCTGTCGCATCACAACTTTTCCCCTTTTTCTTCGACTTTCGGCTCCTCTTTCCTCACGCCCGATTTGGAGAGGCGATCCGGTGTTCTAGATGTATGCTTGCTGCAGTACGCCATGGCTTTGGATCGTTCCACCTGTCCTTGTGGATTATTTACACCTACATTTATGCCCCTTCTTTCACTCGTGTAGTCAACACGTGGGGAAGAATAACCGCCTCGTCTTCCCACGTCCTCGATCATGCCGGTTTTCACGCATCTTTGTTCCCCACTCGCTTGATTACTCAACCGGTTCACCTTCTCTGCCGGTTACCACGGGAGGAGTTTATAAACCCGGCGCTCGAACCTAGTTTCCCTCTTATTTCTTTCTCTCGCAACTTCGTTCCCCTTTTTTTCCATCTTCTCTGCGTCTTCATCTTTCCTTTATCTCCTCTCGCATCTTCATCTTTCCTTCACCCTCCTTTCGCCGCTGGCTAATTTCTCAACAAACTTCTTCCCTTCCTTCTCCGTTATCCATTGTCTTCTCCGTCTCACGCCGCTGCAATCTCCGGTTCCGTCGTGCTTTTGCTTCTTCCGCCGTTTTTCTTATCGGTTTGCATGGCTTCTTCAACTCCTCAAATGACGGAAAGAAGGTGTGTGAGTTATGTGTTTTCCGATGACGATGGCGTATCGCTTGATTCCTTGTTCGTCGTAGAGTCCTTCCAAGTATGATTACCGCGCTCTTGATTCTATTTTTCCCGATAACTCATCTTCGTTTTCTTGTAGGGCTGACAAGAGGGCTTCTAAGGATCTGTCGGATGAGCAATATGTCCAGCGAAATGAAGAGCGAGTTCGACCTTCATGGATATGACGTCAGGCTCTTGTCAGGCCAGAAGGGTGTTTTGAGAAAAGATGATGTTCTGAGGTTTCCCCATTCGGCCGAGGCGACCATTGTTACCCGGGGCCAGCTGGAGCTCGGACTGCGTTTCCCACTGTACGATCCTAGTCGTCCATTTTGGTACGAGGCTCTCTCCAAAATTCGTCCGTGTCGCGCTTTGGCTCGGTGGAATGGCAATACCTTCCGCATCTTGTCCCAGAGTGGGAGAGGCGCAGGCCGGGGCGAGTGTTCTCCTGCTTGCTTGGTCCACCTACGATCCTTCCCAGGCGAGTGACTATACTACCGCCAGCGTCGCCGACAAATATAGGAGCGGGACCACTACTAATGGCGATCTCGGCTGGGTTTCTTTGCTAGCCCTCATCGCCATAAAACTCTTCTGACGGTGTTGGGAGGCTTCTTTTAGATGAGGATCCCGAGGGAAGAGCTCCAACAAGCATGCCCGTCATACTAATGACTCGGCTTGGGATCGGGTTCCACTGGTTATTTCCGGTCCTCTCTTGAGCGGCAAATTCCCTCCTCCGGCCGAGTTTTATCCTTTCTGGGTAATCAATGTTGATCGGGTAAGTATACTTTTCTGTTTTTCTGGTTTGGTTGATCGGCTCGGGCGATTTGTGGGGTGATATTTTGTCTTGGTGTTTTCCAGACCAAGTCCCAGGGTACTCCTTCTGAGGTTTTCGTTCATCGGAAGAGAGATAGGATTGCGGAGCCGCGGAGGAGACAGGGAAGGTAACAAATATACTTATCATTTTTTATTTGACGTACATGTACGTGCCCCTATTTGTTGCCTTGCATGGTTCCGACGTCGGCTCATGCGCGAAGGCGAGGTTGACAAGACTCCTACTATCTCGGCAAAGGATGGTGAGGATCCCGATGACCGTCTACCCTTGTCACGTTTCTGAGGAAGTCACCTCGAAGCCTTTGATGTTTCATCTACCCTTGTAGGTGATAAGTCCAAGGGGATGGGTAAGGAGCCCAAGGAGAGCGTGCCTGCCCCGGAAAAGATTGTGGCCCGGGGAGTAGTTGATGAAGGGGTTGTTCTTGCCGATGGCGTTGTATATGTTGTCTCTGAAGGTGAAGATGATGAGGATCTTTTCGGCGATGAGGATGAAACCCTCGGCAATGAGGAGAAGTCGGGACGAGTGGAGAAATCGGGTGGTGGTGGGAACCTTGTGGAGGGCCGTGATGCGGAGGGTGTTGCTTGTCAAGGATCGGCCGCCGAAGATTAGTCCTTCCGTGGTCCCGACTTGAGCGGCAGTACCTCTTTCACTATCTCGGGCCCTATGTGCAACTCGCTTGGTGCACTTATTTCTCCCGATTTTGCCTCTTTGTCGATGAGGAAAAGATCGGTCTTTGTCTCGTTGTATGAGGCCGGTCCGGAGAGTACTTGTGATCTGTTTGGTGAGTAGAGTTGTTTGAGTGTTGCTTCTTATGTTTTGTTAAGTGCTGACCACGTCGGTGTTGTTCGTTAGGAGATCAACCGCTCGTTGTTGAATGCTTGCCATCCCAGTGCGCCGAGAGGCCGCCGAGAGGAGAGGTCTTCGTCTCTTGTTGCGGCAAGAACGGGAGCGAGCTCGGAGGTTGGAGAAGGAGGCTGGCCGAGGCCCAAGGTAGTTGCTTTACTCTCTCTGGTTATGATTGATCTTGTAGTGCCAATATCCTAAGCTCGGTACTCCCCCTAGCCGAATTTTCTAGTGCGGAGGCCGATCTTTGCCACGAGGTGCCGTTTGTTGAAAAGGGAAGTTAACATAGAACGGGACCACGTTTGAACTTGCAACAGAGAATAGTTAATAAGGATGCTAAGATTGATCGCTTAGAAACCGATATCGAAGATCTTCGGTCCAAACTCCATCGCTATGAGACTTTTGAGTATATCCCAGAAATCGATAATCGAGGCGAACCTAGCTCATTTCCAAGGTATAGCGGGTGATAAAACGTTATTAGCCGACAACTTAGAAGTTCAATGTGGTCGGCTAAGACTTGGTCCGAGATCTCGCATGCGGATCGCCTTCGGATCTTGGGGGAGAGGGACGCTGCGAGAAGCGTAACAGAGAGGCCCTTGAGAAGCTCAAGGAGTTTGGAAAGGTTTACGAGGAGTTGGATTGGGTGCGTGCCCAATTGTCGGGTTTGCAGGCCGCCCACTCTCGACAGAGGGAGGAATGGAGTGATCACAAGAAGTATTGCCCCTCTAACGAGTTTAACGAACAGCGATATCTTGAACTTTCTTCGAAGATGTCATCTCTCGAGTGTAGCCTATCTGAGTCCGAGGAGTCTATTAGAATAATTGCCCCTTTGTTAGAAGGTGGTGTGCCTTGTGTTGTGCTTTCCGCGTTGCTTTCTTACTGTTGCTATTGTGTGACTAACCGTTCTTGTTGCCTTTGCGGTAGAAGCGAGAAGAAGACGGCATCGTTGGAGGAGGAAAACATCCGTCGAAAGGGAGGGAGGCTCAATTGCTCGATCGGTGGCCACTTTGCTAAAGCGGCGTCGGCGCGGCTAGCGAGAGGACCTTCTTCTGCCGAGAAGACGAAGTTCAATGACGAGCTTGTCTCGAAGGTTAGGGCCGGTGTGAAAGCAGTGCTTGATAAGAAACGAGCCGATGTTGCCGCCAAGAAGACTGTCCCGGGTCCGATTTCCTCCAAAGAGTGATTATGTTTTTTGTAGCGCTTGCGTCGCTATCTTGCCCTTTTCCTCGGGTTGTAATTCGTTTGAACACCTTTTTAATTTCTTGCATAACTTGTTATGGGGTGCTGCGTCGCCGGTTTGTTTGCTTTTCTTGCTGCTGATGCTATGATACTACTGACGTTATTATCCTTATTTATCTTTGAGTTGCCCATATGTGGTTTTACTGTCGTGGTCTCGTTATGTATGCACCTTATGAGCAGATAAGTTAGTCACAAATGCCATTTACATCGAACGCACTCAACAAGGAGGGTCATCGGGCCCGATGCCATGTCCCGACCGAGGCATCTCATCACCGTCTTTTGAGATCCGGTGGAAGGGGTGTTGGTCTCGCCTAATTTCTATGGGATCGACACCCCAAGAAGTTATCGATTAATCTTCTTGGGCAAGTGATTCGGCCACTTGCGAGGAGAGCAATGTTGGATTTCTCGATCGTCGAGTACTCGTGCCTCGACAATCGGCGGCTGGTTTCCAACCACCGGGGCCTGAACTACCTCGGCACTTGCACAATGCCATCGCCCCGTGTTCGAATAGTCCGCGTTTGTGTAAGTCGCCCCGGCACTTGCACAATGCCATCGCCCGGGTTCGAAACGACCATTCGACGCACTTGTCATATTTCCAACCCCACGCGGCCTTTCACGGAAATAGATGACAAGATATCTTACCTGAGTTCATGGATGGTAGAGCTTTAGTCGTGTTGCGTTCCATGGTCGTGGCTCGGGTTCCCGTCCGGTTTCAGTATCTTGTATGCCCCTTCTCCGACCTTCTCAACTATTGTGTAAGGTCCTCCCCATATTGGTGCAAGTTTGCCGCCTTTCTTGTCACGTTCATAGCTAGGTAAGTGTTTTAGTACCAGCTGCCCTGGTAGGAACTCTCTTGGTCGGACCCGTTTGTTGTATTCTCGTTGGATTCTCCGTTGGTAATTTTCCATCTTTTGCAGGGCCATCTCCCTCGTTTCTTCTAGATCGTCAAGTTTAGCCAGGATAAGATCCGCCGAGATGTTTCGCCTCCATGCTTCGGTCCTTGTGGTCGGTATCATCGCCTCTGTTGGCAGGATGGCTTCAGTCCCATATGTTAACATGAAGGGCGACAATCCGGTTGCTTCTCTGCGAGTTGTCCTATACGCCCACAAGACGTTGTAAAGCTCTTCACACCATTCCCCATATTCCCAGTCGAGTTTCTTCTTCATGTTATCGGCGATGGTCTTGTTTGTGATCTCGGCTTTGTCCATTGCTTTGGGGGTATAGTGGCGTGGACTTGCTTTTCGGATGTTGTAAGTGTTAAACAGCAGGTCTATGTTTTTGCCCTGCAATTGTTTGCCGTTGTCAGAGACAATTGCCGCCGGAACCCAGAGCGGCATATGATGTGTTCCCGGATAAACCGGGAAAACATCCTTATCCCGTATGTGCCTTAGCGGTGCGGCCTCAACCCACTTGGTGAAATAGTCGGTGGCTACAATTAAGTACTTCCTTTGTCCCGACCCGACGTGTAGAGGTCCTACGATGTCGATTCCCCATTTAGCAAAGGGCCAGGACGATGACGGAGTTCAATGTCACAGCCGGCGCGTGTATCTTCTTCCCGAATTTCGGCACTCGTCAAAGCGTGGCCATATGTTTTGCGTCCTCATTCATGTATGGCCGAAGTATCCCATGGTTTTTGCTCGTGCCGCCCAGCTACGGCCCGAGCTATGGTTTCCCACGCCCCATAGTGCGGCTCGTTAAGGATTGTATGTCCCTCCTCTTTACTTAGGCACCTCAACAAGGGTCCTAGGTACGATTTCTGTAGAGAATTCCGTCTCGAATTTCGTGCGCGGCTGCTTTGCTTTTGATCTTGTTGACCTCGGGTCGCCCTTTGGGCAATTTTCTGTTTCGAGATATTCATGAATCGGCTTCCTCAATCGTCGGCCCGATCTTGGTCGGTAGTGACAGTTGCAACATGTGCGTCGACGTTCTCGATCTCGGTGCGATGGCATTAAGACCCTCATAACTCGATGCCTTCAATGCTTGAGTCCGTCAACATGGAAGCAACGTAAGCCGCGGGCATCCGAATGCCGATGTCTTTTACTGGATGTGTCGGAATTTAATGCTCGGTATTTGCCCGATGTAGAATTGGGCGAGTTCCCGTATTTTGTAACAAGGGGTCATGTATGGCGTCTCGCCCGTTGATCTGTCGGACAACTAGGCGAGAGTCGCTCGTGAGTCGTACCTCTGGATGCCCATCTCCACTATCGGACGTAAGGCATGTATTCTTTGCCGTGATACGTGACATTGTTGGTTGCCTTAAACTCAAGCCTAAAGGAGTGGACCATTTTCTTGCCCTTTGGTGTCGTGAAGACCGATCCTAAACCCGATCCGTCTTTATTGGATGACCCATCGACGAAAACCTCCCATCGTGTCGGGCTGCATGTCTCGAGTAAGTCGGGTGAATCGTCTCGGTCTTCTTCCATTCCGGATGTCTTCTACTTCGTCCTCATCACCGAGGGGAAGTCGCAAAAATCGGCATCGCTGTGCTTTCACTTCTTTGTCCTCATCTCGTAAAAGACATCGAATGCTTTATTTGCGCGCTCCACTTAGAGATCCGTCCCGACCTAGGCTGCATTATCGAGTCGACTCTATGGAGGACTTGGTAAGCACCCGAATCTTGTGGGTTTGGAAATACGTCCGAAGCTTTTGCGTTGCAAATACTAACGCTAGTATGAGCTGCTTCGATTCTGGTGTAGTTCTTTTCTCGCAGGGTTCATGGTCTTGCTTATGAAATATACCGGCTTTTCTTCCGCTCCCTCGTTCTTGACCAACACGGCGATGGCATGACTGGTTGCCCCGAGATACGGTGTTAATATGTCCTCGGGCTCGGGTCTTTGTAACACCCGGTAGGCTCGCCGGTGTTGCTTGATTCTCTGGAATGCTTCCTCACACTCCTCGGTCCATCTGAACTTCTCTCCCTTCCTTAACGTCCCGAAGAAATTCTTGCACTTGTCTGACGATCGAGAGATGAATCGTCCTAGAGCCGCCAAGTTTCCGTTCAGCCGTTGCACGTCCTTAACCTTAGCTACGAGCGAAGGCATTTACATTCTTGCTTTGATTTTATCTCGGATGCTCGCTTCGATCCCCTTATCCGTGATTATGTATCCTAGGAACTTGCTCGAGGTGACCCAAAGGTGCACTTGGACGGATTTGCCCTCATCTTGTACCTCCTCATGGTCTGGAAGATGTCTCTGAGGTCGTCGATGTGTGTATCGGCTACCTTACTCTTGACTAGCATGTCGTCCACGTATACTTCGATGGTGTCGTGTATTTTGTCTTCAAACATGTCCTCCACTAGCCTCTGATATGTGGCGCCCGCATTTTTCAACCCGAATGGCATTTTGGTGTAACAACACAGTCCTCTCGGCGTGAAAAAGGATGTATGCTCTTGGTCTTCGGGGGCCAGGGGGATTTGGTTGTATCCCGAGTACCCGTCCATGAGTGTTATCGCCTTGTACCCGACAATGGATTCCACCAACCTGGTCGATCTTTGGGGAGAGGGAAGAAGCTGTCCTTTGGGCATGCCTTATTCGAGTCGTTTAATCGACGCAAATTCGGGCGCCCCCATTCCTCTTGGGGACTATCACCATATTAGATATCCACTTGCGGATATTGGGCTTTTCGGATGATTCTGCTGCGTCTGAGTTTCTTCAACTCTTTGCCTCTGCACCGGTTGTAGCTCGGGTGCAATTCTTCTCATTTTTTGTCTAATTGGTCCGAATTTGGGGTCTATCCTCGGATGGTGCGAGCAAACTTCCGGTCGATGCCTTCCATGTCGTGCATCCGCCAGCAAATACATCCATGTGCTCCTTCGGGAGGGCTATCACCTGCTGCGGATTGCTCACTCGTCAAACGTGACCCTATTCTCACTAATCTCGGCTCCTCCTCGGTGCCCGTTAACTTGCCGAGTTGGTTCTAGGGCCGAAAAGTTTTGCTTGGGCTCGCCGACGGTTCTGTCGGCTCTGTGATTGCTATAAGACTTCGTGTCGCTTTGCTTCGTAGGTGGCGATGGCTTGTGACATCATCTTTTCCAATTCCTCTCCCGCTTCCATTTCCTTAGACTTCTTCTTTTCTTGGCGTTTCCTCGACCGTCTTTCCTCGTTACGTTGGATGTCTATCTTGCACACATTGTCTTGCCGCTTGGGGGTCGCCTAGTACTTCTACTACTCCACGATAAGAAGGAAGCGCAGTTTCGATGGTAGGCCGAGGCGACTCCCTTGATCCCTGCGACCCAAGGTCGTCCCAGGATCGCCTCGTAGGGTGAAGCGACATCGACTACGCAAAAGGTGGTCAACGTGTCAAGGAACCCTTCCCCATCCGAGACTCGAGAGTGACTTCTCCTTTGGCACCGTCACCGCCGTTGAAGCCGTAAATTCGATAAGTCGATGGGATCGGATGTCATCGGACAACTCCATCCTCTTGAAAGTGTCATAGAACAATACTTCACCGAACTTCCACTATCCATTAATATTCTGCGGACGCCCATTCCTCGATCATCGGGGTTATTACTAAGGGATCTCCATGTGCTTGTCCGTTCAATGGGACATCTTTACGCAAAATGTAATCGGTTGCATCATCCACGGCTCCATAGGGAGGGTCTTGGCCACGCTAAAGATTTCTTGCCCGATCTGTCCCTCTTGTGTATTCTCGAGGTGATACCTGGGTCCCTAAATCGTATCCTTGTGTCGCTGAGTGTGATATGGTGTTACAAGTGAACCCGAGCGCGCGATTGATTCTTATTTGATGTCTTGGGACCTCGGGCCGGGCGGTGTCGATGGTGTTTTGACGAAATGCCGTAGATACCCATCGCGGATCGAGTCTTTGACGATATCCTTCACTTCTCTCGCAATCGTTGGTTGAGTGGCCGAACCCCCGATAATGGCGGGAACTCCGGGTGGTTCCTCGTCCCGTCGAATTGGATTCCCGAGTCTTGGGGTAACGGATGTCATTCCTCTTTTCCACTTCCTTGAACACTTCTTCCAAGGGCGCATTGAGCGGGGTGTATGATCTTGGCTCGTGGCGAGGCTTCTTTCCCCTCTCGGCCCGGACTTTCTTGTTTTCTCCACAGGGCTGGGCACCGGGCCGTTTCTCGGATCGTTTCGTGGCTTCTCTCGGGGCAGCCTCTTCTGTGGTGCTCGCCTCTTGTATTCCCCTGTCTTGCGCTCCTTCTTGGATCTCCTCCAAAGCGATATAGTGCTCCTGCATCTTCCGGATCTCCCTTAGCGTCTTGGGCTTTTACGTGTACATTGCCACCCCGGATGGGGTCCGATTTTCTTAGCGAGTTCTCGAAGCCGAATATCTGGTGGTCGACCAGGTTGCCTTCCCTATGTCCGTGCATAACTTCCTCCATCTATCCGTTAAGGAACGCGGCGGTTCCCTCGGCCTCCGTGCCGGGGGTAAATAACTTGTCGACTCTTGGCCGAGCTATCTTTGTTATGCATGTATGTTTCAAGAAAGGTTTCCACCGGAGCCGCATAGCTCCCAACGGATTTATCGGGCGAGTGTAGAACCAACTCTTCGCTTCTCCTTCTAGACTAGCGGGGAAGAATTTGCACATGACCACGTCGTGATTTTTCCATTGTAGTAAGGACATGCCGTACATTTTGATGTGTTCCCCGCATCGCCCGTGCCATCGAACCGGATGGGAAGATTGGCAGCGTGCACTTTGGTGGAAATGGTGTTCGGTCCAGCTCCACCGGTAAATGGTGTCTTCGAGCTTCATTGATTACTTACGCTAACTTGTCATCCTCGTTGTCTCCGGTGAGCTTCTTTATTATCCGCTCGAGTCGTTCGATCTTTTGCACAGTGGATGCGTCCGTACTTTCGTTGGTTGCTTCCTCGTCGGCGAGGAATCCCCGGACGACCCATATCCTTCTCTGGTTGATTAGGATCGGGTACTCGTCCTCGGCTCGGTGAGGGGGTGGGTCGTCCCTCGGCGGTGTGTGGTTCTTTGGGCGCCTCGGCTTGATGATCCCCTCGATCCCATCCTCCTATTTCGGAGTTGGTGATTCTCGTATTCTAGCGCCAAGTTTCTCCTCTGCAATTCTCTCATCGTCCCTCTTGTCTTCTTTGGCTGGCCGGTATGGCGAGTAACATCGGGTCGGTGCTCTCGTGACTAGAGTGACCGTTCACTTGGTGTCCCGTTGTGTTAGGGGGTGCGGTTGGGGTCTCGAGGTGAGAGCGATAGGAGGGACGATCGGGGCCGTCGGATGATCGACTACTACTGGGGGAATAGCCGAAGCTGGGAAGCGGTTAGCCGTTACTGGGGGGACGTCTCGATTAGGGTTCCCTCCTGCCAAGTGTACTTGCCTAAGTCTTTCGGCCTCTCGTTCCAAATCTCTTTGGTGTTCCGTAGGCTGTCTCTCTCTTCTTCGTTCTTCGTGTATCGTTTGGACTTCCTCCTCCTCCTCCGTATCCGATGCGGTTCTCCCGTCTTCCATGCTGCCCTCGTTCCTCGGTCCCATCTGACTTGGGTTAATCCTCATCCTCCCAGGTGGGAGGTCGTCATCTCGGCCTAAATCGACTTCCTCGTCGACCGTAGTCATGCCTTTGATCAACGCCGAAGTCTCGCCTCGGTCGTCAGGTCGACGATCTCCGTGCTGGGAGTCCGTAAGTCCTTCTTGCCCGATGGATCCCGCCGCGACTCGGTTCCTCAGGATCCTGCTCGTCCTGGAGGTACTTGCCATTGCCTTTGCTATCGTCCTCGTTCCTCGACTCGCCTATCCGTTCGTTCCTACGTCAGCAAAGTAGACAACACTTACTTGAACTGCTTTCGAAAAGGTTAAAGGTGGAGTATGAGCGGTTCGGTGCAGTGAAAGAGATTTTCCATAGTACGGTTCCTTTTACGCTAGTGTGTTGGTCTCGTGAAATCAAATTGGTTTTGCCGCAAAGGGACAAATTTTGAAAAGCTGTCTTGACATATCGCTTTCGGTACCTTCCTAAGCATTAATCATTATTTGTCCTAACATTCCCAGCGCCAGAAATCATTAACCATTCGTGCGTTGAATCAGAAGGTTTCTTTCACGGCGGTGATGGGCAACCACGACGCCCCTGACGACCGTCGTGTTGATGACCGCAAGATTCCTATAATTTTCACTCGATCTTTGTGAGGCTTTCAGCGTAGGATTATGGTGAGACTCAGGCCGTTCACCATAATCCCGCCGGCCGTGGTTTCCAAGATCTAGACTCAACGATTCTGAGCTAGCTCTGTTTCCACCATTATCACGCTTCGTTTACCTTGCTAAAATAAAGACAGGTGTGAAATGGAGATAGATGCGACAATATCTCTCCCTAGAAGATAGTCTAAGTAACCCACGCGTTGCCCTTGTTAGGGGTCTTCGTTTAGCATCAACTACCCTTACTGAATGTTGGTAGGAGCTGTCGAATTTCTCTTGCAACGGGGTTGGAAGCCATAGATCACGGTCAGGCGAGATGGAATCCCCTTCTAGCTTACCAACATCGAAAGATGCTATTTTGGGAGCTCATGGGTCGTCCGATAACTCTCCAAGTGTCTCAAACATACGCCCTATCTCGACGGAGCAGTCTCCAGATGACTTCGCCTACGCGGAGGACTTGTTTTGCTTGGAAAAATGGAGACTCTTTTGGTTAAAACACGAAAACGGACTTATACCACCTCGACACGGAAATAACAAAACGAAGATTACTAAAACAAGAACGCAAGGCTAGCTTTACCAAATTTTCGACAAGATGTTGCCAAGAAAACAAAAATAACAAAGAAAACGAAGATAACCAATCAAGGACACAAAGGTAACCTCTATCGACTTATCAAGACGTTATCGAAGGAAACAAAGATAGCGAGACCAAAAGGGTTTCTCCCTTAGCATCAACCAAGACACACAGGGTGGCTTAGGAGCTTGGAGTTTTCCCTTCTAGCGCCCGAGTTCAAGGTATCCGGAGATGTTATACGGTCCCCTTAGTCGGCGCCAGAATGTAGATGTAGAAAATCCTACCTCTACATCCAAAGGT
The DNA here is from genome assembly GCA_023531295.1 of Papaver armeniacum. Lineage (NCBI taxonomy): Eukaryota > Viridiplantae > Streptophyta > Magnoliopsida > Ranunculales > Papaveraceae > Papaver > Papaver armeniacum. The sequence goes on along the minus strand of JAJJWW010006961.1, from coordinate 624 downwards.
AACTAAACGCATACACAAGGAAACAAGACAAACAAGAGAAGCAATAGAACACGAGGTGTACGTGGTTCGGCATGATTACCTACGTCCACGGGGTATAAAGAAGATCTTATTACTCGATTCAAGGTTACAAGACGGATTTCTCTCTCTCAATGCCTTTAGTACGCTCTCTTTCCTCACTTCTTGCTTGGGTTCTTCCTCTCTACATGGTCTCTATTTATAGTTACAAGTGATGATACACCAGGTACTTCGGTGTTAGGCCTAGCGTAGCTTCCTCGATGTTCCTCTCGGGTGATCGGTCGATGTCTCGGCCGATTGTTCATATTTGTTGGGCGGTGCGTCAAGCCGAGTGATGTCTGCCTCTGCTATCTCGTCGCTCGATGTCGTCCGTTTTGGGGTGTCGATGTCGCCCTTGGGATCCTTGGCGAGTCTTCCTTGACCGAGTCCTTCTTATCTCTTCACCAACCTTGTCGGCGCATTTATGGCTCCGACACCCGATGTCCATCGCATCACAACTTTTCCCCTTTTTCTTCGACTTTCGGCTCCTCTTTCCTCACGCCCGGTTTGGAGAGGCGATCCGGTTTCTAGATGTATGCTTGCTGCGGTGCGCCATGGCTTAGGATCGTT
>JAJJWW010006960.1:0-99925 GCA_023531295.1 Papaver armeniacum | reverse complement strand
AATGAGACAAAGATATACGCAATCCGACTGAATCAGGAAGAAAATTATACGTACTCGCATATTGGAAGAGCTAAAAGTCGGGAGAGCCATCGGATCCGACTGAAAACCACCAGCACGACTTTTAGACTGTCGCTCCTTCACTTGGGGACTATCTGCATTCGGGCTAACGGACTTTCGCTTGGGATCCCTCGGCAATGGATGTTCCGCTAAAATCACAGGAGAAGGCTTACCGCAACGATTTTCTACCACATCATTCACGAATCCATGGATAGCAAGAAACTCATCCTGCCAAAATATGTTATATTTGGAGGTTGTTAATGGATTTCGTTCCGCAAGCAGAAAAGGGAGACTTTGACCCGATGCAAGAGCACTAGCATCGAGAACAGTGGACAATGGGATTTCTGGAATAACCGGCTGACGTTCGAGTGGGAACCCTTGGTCAAAACCCATATGCCGAGCCGCCCTATCAATGTTGTAAGAGATTGCTTTGCAAGATCCTCGAAAGAAAGACGGTACATGACCGGGCGTGCAGCTTCGCATGAACACCATCTCTCCAACACTCAGATCCTCTTTATCATAAGACAAAGACATGTTTGGAACATGAGCAAAGGTACTGATCTGAGTTATAGACGCATGCACCAAAGCCCATGGACGAAAATTAACCTTGTACGAGTTGTCAAGAAATCCAACTAGGTTCGAGCCAATCTTTGGTCGCCTATTCGACCAGCGCAGTATCTTGGAGCCACCCCAAGACTCGGGAAGTACATCCAACGGTTTTGGGGCGTACTTCTCGAAGTGCTCCCATAGCCATGCCTGAAGAAAAGCGGCATGAATGTACGAATCCACTTTCATATAGCCGTTTGAAGCACACATATCCAAGACCATCTGATCCAAGTGTGCGTACAGAGAACCAAGAAACAAACCGCCAATAGGGAGAACGACGCCTTTAAACTTGATAAGTTCCTGCCTTATCTCTGATGGTATTTTTCAATGATGTTGTAGTAAGAAGGGTTTTTCGTTCACTCGGACTTGACGAGATTGATTTTAAGAATTAATAAAAGAAAATAAAAGAAAAATATATACAAATATTGTCACAGGATGAAGAGTTACTAGGAGCGCGAGGATTTCACTACTTTTCATATTCTTGTGGTTCAGTCATTAACTCGAGACAATATAGCTCAAACAAAAGAAGTTGTGACTCTAATTACTTGCCAAAAATAGATTTCATAAAACATTATATGTAAGTCGTAAGCATGACGCATCAAAAGTAATTTAAACTAAGCATGCGACATCAGACAAAATAACAAATAATTAATAGAAATCATAAAACAATTAAATCTATGCAAAAAGTCATATAAAGAATTAATTCATTTACCACAATCATGAAAAGTTGCTTCCTCCGTCGTCCCAGTGATGGGGTCTAGCTCATCATGTTGGAAACACGCTCAAAAGTTGATTTCATTGCTCAAAAATGGTTCACAAATGATGAAATGGGAGAAAAATAATAAAAACGGGTTTGTAACACTTATATTTGTTACAAACCAGTCACATTCTGAACGATAATGATAAACTGTAGCTGTTGCTTTAAGACTGTCTTCTATATTACGACACACGATTGGCAGTCGTTTCTACTGTAGCATGAACGACTATCTTATGTTCTTCGTGTTCTTCAGCAGCATCAGAAATGGTGTTTCTCTGGAACTTGATTCTCCGGCTCTGTTGAGGCTCTGTACCTCTCCCTAACTCTCCATCCCCTCGTCTGTGATCCCATCCGCCTATATATACCCATTTGTACCGAGAATAAATCCTCATAACTCCAAACAATCTCGGAAATCAATCAAGGATATTCTCTTTTACTTCCATGAAAGATACGTGCTTTTCTTCCCTACTTTACTCTTCCACACGCCTGCACGGTATTGCGAGACACCAGCACGCTGAATATAAACCTCAGTTAGAGTAAAACTCGGTCTCCCCACAAGCCACGTCCGTAACCAACACAATATTCCGTGGATAACTTCTTGTCCTTGTTTTGTCGAGAATCACTCTGTAATTCCTTTTTTGTCGATTGTGAACTCATTAGCATTCCCGTTTAACCGAAACAGGTTGGTCCGAAGCAATAATGGCGAATAAATCTCCAAAAATCTCTCCCAAATTGCTTCCAGGATATCACGCTGTAACTGGATTTTTAAAATGATTTTCCCGCCAATTTATGTGGAGGAGAAAGGGGTGCCCCCTATCCAGGTGTGGGGTGCGAATAACGGAGGGTACCCCTTATCAAACTAGGGTGCCCCTTAACCAAAGAGAGAGTCCGGATAGCACATGTCCTCTGGGATGCCTTTAACAACTTTTCGAGCCGAATTTTCCAAAAAATGTTTATTTGCCAAAAATACCTACAAAGACATAAAATACCATAATTAGTACAAAAATCGAGCACTATCAATATAGACATTGAGGACAATTCGGACACAAAAATGTGTCTATCAATCTCCTTCTTACCGGAGCCGTCATCAAAAATATCTCTGGATAACCAAAGAGCCAAGAACGCCGCGACATGAAGTATGCTATTCTTCTGGTTCGACTCCAACTCGTTAGGAAACCACTGAGACACCCACCAGTCATAGAAGCACTTCGTCTCGTTTTCTTTCCGAACGAATCCATTTGACTTCGCAACCAGGGCGGCGCGCATTTCTTCTTCATCTGCAGACAACCTAACGTCGAGGTTTCCAATTACGGGAAGATTTAGCAACACAACCACGCTCTCCAAGGAGATGTTCATTTCACCCCACCTGCATACTGCCGTGTGGGTGTCCGGACACCATCTGGAAACAAAAGCAACTAGGCCTGGAATATCTTTCCTAATCTGAGCGACTGCGGAAGCCTTAATGACACCAACGATCTGCGCCTTGGTCAAATTGGTTTTTACATGCTCATGGCTCATCATAAACCGCATCCATTTCTCGAAGGGACGCAACGGACTCACAGAGATTTTAAAGTCAATAGGAGAGGCATGATATTCTTTCCTATGAAGGAAAAACCTTATTACGCCTCCTGGCCGAACCGATCGGTCTTCTCCCTCACTTTCCGAATCAGTCAGAAGAATCGACACATACTTGGGGTGATTTCTCTTAACCGTGGCCGATGTCGTGAAGAACTCATCATCTACGTTTGGCTTGGAATTGCCAACATCTTTCGGTGCAGCGAGAACTTTTCTCAAGTGACATCATAATGAAGACTCTCCCACGCTACTTTCACCTTCCAAACAACTACAATGGAACAATACAAAGAGAAATTATTACGGAAAGTGCACGGAAATTATTTTTCCACCCAAGACGCAAGCCAGTTTGTTTCAAATCCGTACCTTGCAGCATAAAATTCTTGTCCGACCGAGGAGGTGCGCCCCACCATGGGAACCATGCACACGGCCACACCAAAACAAGGAATAAACCCTAAAAACTAGGTTTTCTTGGGGAAGGGATGGCAATTACTATCGCGTGCTTACTTTGCACAGTGAGTTAAGGCGGTCAACATTACTATTGTATTCATTCCTAAGTACTACTACAAGCTCGTGCAAAACATACCTACGACTAGGATTCACACCAACATTTTCCACAAGGTCATGAAAAGGTACGCCTACAACTAAGGTTTACACCAACACAAAAGAAAAGAGAAAATAAATTAAATAAGAAGTATGGGAAGGCATACCTGGGATTTGCTTGTCCGCTTTGCTTTACTGCTACCACACGGCTGGTATAAAAAAAATAGGCGTGAAACGAAAGAGAAGCCGGCCCTCCTTTTATATATACATGGTACGTGGGAGTTTGAACAAGGAAAGGATTTCCTATTTTGAGCCAAGAAAGGAAAAGAGGAAACAGGTCCCGCAAAGACCAATTTCCACACCCAAGATCGCTCACGCCGTGCCTTGGCCCCACACGCCAAGCCGTCCGCTATGCTTTGCCTCCCCAAGCTGTGCACACCTCGCCTCACCGGACCACGCCTTGCCATGGCCGCACCATGCCAAGCCGTCCACTCCACTATCGCAGGCCCTATCATGCCAGGCTGTCCATGCCAAGGCTTGCCACGCCGACACCAACAACTCGTCAAGCCAATTGATGTTCCTTAACCCAGCCAAGATGATGAGAAGCCAGATTAAGTCACGCCTTTCACCTCACCGCTTCACGGTCTACATGAATAAGATCTATGCAAGGCTGTCAAACGTGGGATCATGAACTTTCTTTGCCACAAACAGCAACCGTGTCAAGCCATCCACCATGCCTGCCTTCCTAAGACCACGCCACCTCTTGGCCCACGTGCCAAGCCATCCGCTACGCTCTGCCTTCCAAGACTGCGCCCGCTTTGCCTCGGTGATGTACGGCCAGACCATGCCAGCAACTTTCGGCTCACCCCTCCACGGTCTGCATCCCTAGTACAACTTATGCAGGGCCACCAACACGGGAAGCAAAAACTCTCTTCACCTCTCAAAAAGGTTAGTCGGATTTTCCTGACCATCTTTGCAATGATTTACGTCTTGATTCCGTCCTTGTCTGTCACCATCATATGCTTACCTCGAAACAAGGCACCTATTCCGAACTAAGCAGGGGACTTAATGTTGATGGTGGTTTTTAGCTTAGGGGTAAAATCGTAAAACCCTAGTCAGACAGTGACGTCACAGAACTTGAGTAATAATGTCCAAATCAAGCACATTTATTGAACCCTTTAATTTGTCTGCAAGAAAATTACCAGGGTACCTTTTTTTTAATGCTAATTAGGGTTTCGACAGGCCAAAACCCTAATTCTCACACCGCATGTGCCAATGGCAAACCATGCCAGCCACACCTACCGCGCCAAGGCATGCTAACCATGCTAGCTGCACCCCTGTGCCAATGGCAAACCATGCCAGCCACACCTACCGCGCCTAGGCATGCCAACCATGCTAGCTGCACCCCTGTGCCAATGGAAAACCATGCCAGCCACACCTACCGCGCCCAGGCATGCTAACCATGCTAGCTGCACCCCTGTGCCAATGGAAAACCATGCTAGCCACGCCTACCGCGCCAAGGCATGCCAACCATGCTAGACGCACCCCAGTGCCAATGGAAAACCATGCCATCCACACCTACCACGCCATGCCAAACACACCTTTCCATGGCCCCATGCCAACCTAGTCGCGCCACCATTCTGGCCTTCCCTACGCGGCTACCAAAATGAAGGAGTGCGACAATCAACGGTCGCCTTTCAATCCCAGGAGCAAATCCTAGCCGTCTGAGGTTACCAAACGACCTTTGGCCCAAAGCCCTAGCTTGGTCACGAACCTAGCTTGATCACGCCAAACCTTGGCCCCATATGCCAAGCCAAACCGCACCTAGCCAAGCTAGCCACGCCATGCGCCCATGGCAAACCCTTGGCCCCACATGCCAAGCCAAACCGCACCTAGCCAAGCTAGCCACGCCATGCGCCCATGGAAAACCCTTGGCCCCATATGCCAAGCCAAACCGCACCTAGTCATGCTAGCCGCACCATGTGCCAACGGCTTGCCAAACCCTTGGCCCCACATGCCAAGACAAACCGCACCTAGCCATGCTAGCCGCACCATGTGCCAATGGCTTGCCAAACCCTTGGCCCCACATGCCAAACCAAGCCACACCTTTCCTTGGCACATAGCCATGCTAGACGCACCATGTGCCAACGGCTTGCCAAACCCTTGGCCCCACATGCCAAGCCAAGCCACACCTTGCCTTGGCACCTAGCCATGCTAGCCGCACCATGTGCCAACAGCTTGTCAAACCCTTGGGCCCACATGCCAAGCCAAATTGCACCTAACCATGCTAGCCGCACCATGTGCCAACGGCTTTCCATACCCTTGGCCCCACATGCCAAGACAAACCGCACCTAGTCATGCTAGCTGCACCATGTGCCAACGTCTTTCCAAACCCTTGGCCCCACATGCGAATCCAAGCCACACCATGTGCCAACGGCTTGCCAAACCCTTGGCCCCACATGCCAAGCCAAACCGCACCTAGTTATGCTAGCCGCCCCATGTGCCAACGGCTTACCAAACCCTTGGCCCCACATGCCAAACGCACCTAGCCGCGCCACCATGCTGGCCTTCCCTACGCGGCTACCAAAAAGAAGGCATGCGACAATCGACGGTCCTCCTTCAATCCCAGGAGCAAATCCTAGCCCTCCAATGTTACCAGACGACGGATGGTAACCTTTAGCCCGAAAACCTAAGTTTGTCCACGCCAAACCACGCCATGCCAACGACATGCCAATCTAGCCGCGCCTCCGTGCCACTCCAATGGCATGCCAACCTAGTCGCGCCACCATGCCATGCCAATGGCATGCTAACCTAGCCGCGCCACCATGCTGGCCTTCCCAATGCGTCCACCAACGAACGAAAGCGTGCAAAGATCAACGGCTACCTTTCCTCTTAAGAAACAAAATCTCGACCATCGAAGGTCACCAAGCTACCAAGTCTCCCGAGCTCGACTTGCCAGGCAACAACCCTATGCTACATGTTTTCCACAAAAACATTCGAGACATCAACGCATATCACAACCTGGGTGATCCTCTTTGGGTATTGGTTTGGCGGTTTACAGCGTGCGGCGTACATTACGCCCGTCATAAGGAAGTGTCATAAGGGTGAGGTGGTTAGTAAATACAAGGAGTTAAAAGTGAAACGTTCATGGGACATCAATTCCATACGTTAATGTTTTTATGGAACATCAATTCCATGCGTTAACGATTTTATGGAACATCAAATTCCATGCATACGGTTACCACCCCCTCCCATTTACTTACCCATTTTTCCATTCCTTAATGAGACCAGGGTACGTTTCACTTCGACTTGTATAAATAGGTCTTACCTATTTCCACGAGAACAACAAGTTCATTCGGGAATATACAACACTCGAGAAAATACTTGCTAGCTTACCATTTGTTAGCCTTCCCACTTTTCTCGATACAAGTCGTAGTAACACAACTACTCTTCCAGAATCAACTATTATGGTTTCATCACTTTCCTTGCTTCCCTCCCCAAAACCAACCCATTCTCCTCCACTTTGTGACCGAAGCAAGTCCGGAACGGCCATTTCTTGGTTTAGGATGGATTTGTACATATTGATCTCTCAAATCTAAAGTACTCCCTTGCAGTACATTGTTTAGGGTTTAAATTGTTTCTCACCCGTACGCCCGAAATTACCGAAATCAGCAGAAACCATTTTCACCCTCAAACAACAGTCTTTTGTTTTTGGGTTAAGACAATGTTTATTAGTACATTAGTAAACTTTAAGACTTTAGTACATTTGTAGATTACATTTTCAGTTTATCAAGTTCCTTACATATGGCAATCAGGTGTAAACTTGAATACATAATTCTATTTTTGGCATCAATGAAGACTTCATCTGAAACCACTTGAAACCATCACAATCTGTGCAAGTGAAGTATGTTATGTTCTTGTTGTGTTCATTATTGCAAAACTTCATTTCCATCTTTGATTTGCAGTGATCTTCGTGCAGTTTTGATTTTGCAGTGGGCAGTTTTTGATGCAGTGACCAGCTTCTCCGCAAGCATAACAACCATTATCTACTGGTAACTTCACGATCTTGTATTTGACAGGATCAATGTCATCGTCAAACCATTAGAAGTATGTACAGGTAGGAATTGAACACTTCAAAAACATTTTTCCGTTTTTTTTTCATTTTTCTTTGAACATAATAGTTTCCTTATACCTTTACATGGTATACATTTGCATCTAGAATAAATCCAAGTTTAGACCTTTGGATCATAACTTCTATGCAGTTTACATATAAAACATGAAGTTAGTTTTTTTTTTACTCTTACCTTGTTAATGATGTTGCCGCTACTACTAACTAAAGAATTTTTAAAACTTTGGCTGATGTCTTTATGTGTGCGTTTATTGAAGATTTTTTGGGGGAATGTTGAGCTAATTATATGAAGTGAAGCTGAAGAAGAAGGCCGCTACAAAAGGGATGAAATTTGGTCCCTGGATTTTTTCTGGTATATTGTTTACACGTGTCAATCTGACTGTTACAAAGGCAACACGTTATCTTCACGTGATCTGAGTCACTGAGTTGACTCGAAGCCGGTTTAGATACAAATTCAGTGAGTTACTCATTCGACGGTTTAACGTATGTTACTCGTTTTTTGATTCAAATGTCAAACTCGGTCGCTTTATATAATGATTCAAAATGACGGCCAATTTTCTAATTATATTACGAAAAGTTGGCCACTTTATCAAAAAGCCCATTAAACATGGTTGGGAATGAGTCATGGTTGCAGGATCAATTTCAATTAAAGGAAACTGAATCATATGCTGATTTAGATGATTTTGGGAAAATAAAAGGGAAAAATTGTGTGAACATACAATGACCTAAGACAAAAGCAAATAAGAAGAACAACATTTCGTATTGATTTGATGCTACTAGATCAAACTTTCAGACATTAGTGTTGTTCTCCAACGTTAGGATCAATCTGACAATGCTAATGTAGAAAAAGCCTATAAACAATTTTTTAAAGAAATTATGAACGAGTCGTTACTTTTAGTTCTATAAAGGAAACATTAACTTTTTTGTTCACGAACATGTTTGGTTAAATCCCTTATACAATAAATCATAGATACTTGTACCTGATAGTAGAACAAGACACCCTAGTATATACCAAAACCGTACACGATCCAAATTCCAACAAGAGCGAGTCTTGTGATCTATATCTCAAGACATGAATTCACATAAACAAGTCTTATAAGTTATTTACACTAAGTTCTTGTAGTCACTAATTCCGGTGTGCTACTTTTTTTAATGAAATGTGTGGCAAAAAGGGCCTCCCTCTTGCATGAAATAAAAGGAGGGCCCTAAATAATGAAATTATATAATAAGTATATTTTTAGTATAAAAAAAACAGGTCAATACACAGGGAGGTCTCTAGAGAAAAATCGGGCGACTAACTCGGATATAAATCGTTTCAACTCGTTCTTTAATTTCTCTCTAATTTCAATCATTCAGAGATGTTATACAAATTTTAATCTATGTTATTGATTATATCTATGTCGATCTTACTATTCTACTTCTTTATTTTGTTCTAGGTACTGATATTGGTGCTTGAGGAAGCTTTGGATATTGGAGTGGTTTTGCCTAATGTTCTTTCTTCCTCTCTTTAATTTGATTTCAACACATCTTTTGATGCATGTGTTACACGAGATGTTACAAAATCTTACTTTGCAGCACTATTCTTCATCTGCTTTATTCTCTTACCTGTATTCTCGGATTCCATGCCTTCCGACAAATAATCCGCCTAATAGTTAACCCTATATTAATTCTATCCATATGTCATATGAAATTCGCCAAGTGTTTAACATTCATCAACCAAAACAGAGGTGGAAAATTCTTTATATTACTTCTACACCTCATTCTCTTCTCCCATATTCTCTTTTTCAATCTCTGTCGTTCTTCAATGGATAACGAGATAACAGAAGTCCAACAAAGAATAGAATACACTTCCATTACTGACAGGATTAAAGCGCTTAAAGAACCTCAACTTTCCTCTGAAATACTGCTACAAGGTGCGGATCAATTCAAATTCAGCTTTTTAGGAAAGGCATATTCTTCTAAGGTCTATACTGTGGGTGAACTCGATAAAGAGATTAAAAAGTTGTGGCCAAAAAATAAGGATAACTTCATCAAAAAGGAGGATAATGGCTGCTGGTTGATTAAGTTCCATACTCATGATGAATATGAGGTTATTCTCAAGTTTCGTCCATGGTTCATTAAAGGAGATTTACTTGTTTTGGAGCCCTGGAATCCAAAGATGCCGAAAAGCAAGGTAGATTTGACTAAACAATTATTTTGGATGCGGCTTTATAACATGCAGCCTGGTTTTGCAACTCCGGATATTTTCAACGGTATTGCTGGTGCTATGGGTGATGTAAAATAGTTAGATCCACCTTACTGTATAGTACCAAAAGTGAAAGTTCAAAAAGCTATGGTTTTGATTGATGTTCGAGATCCACTGCGAAGAGGTTTTTGGATGAATAATGCAGCTGGGGAAGAAAAATGGATTCGCTTATTTTATGAGAAACAACCACGCAACCTGTGTGGATACTGTTATACCATATATCATAAAGAGGCGGAATGCGGTATTGTTTATGGGTGAAAACTACTCCTGCAGAATTTGGTAATTTGGGGTGTGGATGAGGAATGAATTTAAACCTTAAACAAATGCACTGCGCGGTGAGTGCTTGTAGATTCGAGAGATCAATTTGTGCAAGTCCGGCCTAAACCAAGAAATGGCCGTTCCAGACTTATTTCGGTCACAAAGTGAATAAGATGGGGTTGATCTTAGGGAGGGAAGCGAAGAAGGTGTTGAGAATGTGAAGGTGTAGACTTGCTTATGACTTGTAACAGGAAAGTGAACAAGCTTACGATTGGTGTAAGCAGGCTCTGGTGTTTTCTTGTTGCTTTTCTCTGTTTTTCTCCCGTTGTTTGGAAATAGGGCGGAGAACCTATTTATACAAGTCATTGAGTCTTATTCACGTCTGTCGTGGGAAGTGGAGGAAGTGGAGTGATGGAGTAGTGGAGTTGTGCGTTGGTGATACACGACCAGCCTTGCCCACTTCTCCTGTTCATCTCTAACCGTCCATGACTTCCTAACACGTTCTTGTGATGGCGCGTTGCACGCCGCACAATGTGAAACCGCCAGACCAATACCCCAAAGATGTATCCCCCGCTTTGTGACATGATTGATGTGCGGAATGTGTGGATCGTGGATCCACGAAAGATAGCATGTAATCTTCAATTGAATAATCACAAGTTATTCGGAAGTCGATACTTGTGAAGTATCGTGTGTATTTTATGCGAGTACGGCATCATGGGGTGGTAAAGTGATGGGTAATGACACCTTACTAACCAATTAACTCCCCGACTGTACGTATAACCAAGTTGGTGAAGTTGGACGGATGAGATGATCTTTGAGACACCCATCTGCGATCGTTAATGAATTAGGGTTTTCGAAGAGGTGCGCAAGTATCACTCTTGACTTGGTCGAAACCAAGCATGGGAAGGTCTTTGGAGAGGACCGACCAGGGCATGTGTGTAGACGACATGCCGGTGTACACGTCCATACCTCACTATCCCATGAAGGTGCGATCTAGGCCACTCAATTTGACCGTCAAAGAGGAGTGGTGGAGATCGATTTTGTGATAGGAATTTGGTGCCACAAAAAGCCGCACACCATGCTCTTTTTCGGCGCGCGTTCCAAGACGACCTAACTTGGTCGGTCTTGGTCGATTGGTTTGGCGTGAAGGTGGTAGGCTGGTGTTCACACCTATACCTGACTATCCCATGAAAACGTGATCTAAGCCACTCAAATCGTCCAGTGAAGTTGAGTGGTCAAGATCGGTTGCGGTTTGGGAAGTGTAACCACGCATGTTTGGGCGGGCGGTTTGGGATAGCCATGCATGGTATGCCTTGGCCGACCGCGTGAGGAGATAGAGGGGCCCACGGTGGTCATGCTTTGGTATGACCGGACTGTTTAATCTAATCTCGGACCCTCCATTCGTGCTTGAGAAGATGGACGCTCGTGATGCTTAAAACCCTAATTTTGGGTTTCAAAGCCGTGCGTCATCTCTTGTTTGGGCGACGATTTTGTCACAACCAAACATGGTTGGTCTTGACCGATTGGTCAAGTGTGTGGCGAGCACACGGTGATCGTGTTGACATGTTCTCGGGCCCTTTGAATCTACATCTACACCCTCCATCTATACCGCGAAGATGGATGGTTGAGACCGCTGCGACACATGTAATATGCCGCAAACCCTAATTTAGGGTTTTCCGTCCATAATGCTTGGTATGAACGTTTTTTGGCAGGCTAGGCCAATGGCCGACCGTGAGGGTTCCGCATTGGTTCGGAAGTGGATATTCCATACCGCTTGGGGTGATGGAATTGATCGGGTCATCCAATCATGCTTGTGGAGTTGGATGATGCGATCATATCCGGACGATACGGTCAGTCCGGATGCTCAATCGGGCTAGTATAACACACCGAGAGGGGCTCAATCGGGCTAGTATAACACACCGAGAGTCACACATGCGGGTATTTCGTACATGGTTTCATTATAATGCTTGGAGGTTCGTGTTGCTCAGTAAGAGTAACACTCGGTCGTCATGCCGCACCGATAATGAGTACGAAATACAAGGTTGATTGCGCATTAATTAATAATGCTAGAAATTCCAGGGTATATGGGATTGTTGCTACATGCTCTAACCTAGATGAATTTCGTGTATTCATAGAATGGGATTGTTGCCACATGCTCCATTCTAGGTGAATTAAGTGAGGGAGTATCCAACACTTATCGATGGCCTTATCTTTTACAAGATGTCAGCGCATAATTTTCTGGCTTTTACAATTTTAACCTTAAATGAAAATCCACCATCAACATTAAGTCCCCGCCTAGCACACAATGGTTACACTATTGTGGGGTAGGCATAAGATGGTGACAGATTAAAGATAAAACTTATGAGACAAAGTTAGATGTTACCAGAGAGACGGGTCATCCATCGTCCTTGGAGTATGTCACGTTCAAAAGGCATCTAGGAGAGCATTCCCATAGTATGATGTCGGTCTTGCTGCTTGGTCGACCTTGCTATGTCTCGCCTTTGCCGAGGGCCCACTCCGTGCTTGCTCCGTTTGAATGTCGGTCTTGCCAGATCGACCTTGTTATGCCTGATTAGGTCGAGGGGATATTGCGCCTGCTTCGGTCGATCGTGGGGTTGTGCCTAATCGACGGACTGCTGCGCCTGCTTCGTTCGTAGGGCTACTGCGCCAGTTTGATCGAACGTGGGCTTGAATTTCGTGAACATGATTCCCATGACATAAGAGAACCGTGTTGTGCAAATAAATATGGTCCCGCCATATATGCTTGATTGAACGTGGGTCCCATATCGTGTATGCCCGACCGAATGTCACCTTTATACCACCTCGTGCCCTTGACCAACACCGGTCTTGAAACTTAAGCAAAGCAATCTAGGACTTGTGACTTGATCAATACCGGACTTGAAGCTTGAGCAATACCAGACTTGAAGCTTGAGCAATACCGGACTCGTCACTTGATCAATACCGGACTTGAAGCTTGAGCAATACCGGACTTGTGACTCGATCAACACCGGACTTGAAACTTGAGTGATACCTGTGACTTGATCAATACCGGTCTTGAGACTTGATCAACACCGGTCTTGGACCCAATACCAGCCTTGTGTACTCCAAAGTGAATGTGTGTTACTGTCAGGTGTGTGACTACACATCTCACGCGTTTTTATACAAGTCTTGCTCTTGTCTTTTATTGTAGAATGAAGAAAAGAACTCCTGTTGAGATGTCTTAAGGGGATAATCTTTGGTGCCAAGTCAGGAGGTGTTGAAAGCTTCAAAGATATGCCGAACATTGATGATGAGTTGTTCATCGCGCCCTTTCAACTATATGAAAATATCCGTTCCACAGGATAACCCTCCTCCTATCGACTTCGGGGTTTTTCATGCTCCGCTGGGTCCTCATGAAGGATGGATGAGACGTATGTTGAGCAATGAGTACATCAAAGATAACTTGACCGAGCACGATTATTGATGTAGCTTGAGTGTTGAAACGACTCGAGAGGATGTTAAAGTGGTTTCTGGTGCGAACGTTGAGGTGGATCCTGGAGAGAGTGTTGAAGCAGGATTCTGAAGCGAACAGGGGTCCCGGAGAGAGCATTAAGGTGACTCTTGAATAGACCATTGAAGCAGCTTCTGCTGGAGGGAGCGTTGAAGTGGCTTCCTCTTCAGTTCGATTTACCCTTGCGAATGCCATGATTCTTGACTGACCATCTTTCTCGTGTTGAATAAGTCCTTGACTGACGGTGAAGGAACTTCATGCTGAGCCTCAGTCCCCAAGTGTGGTTTACATGGTTTGTTCGTAGTGGTTGTTGTCGAGCCAGATATGGAATATCTTGGACATTGTTTCATCATTGTGGGAGTCGTGCATGTGGTACTGGAGTTGGAGTTTACGGACGCGCAGGATGTTGTATCTCGGTGGTTTTCCTCTTGCCGCTTTAGAAACCGCTTATAGAAGGTCAAGGTTGTATCGCTTTGTTGGTGAGATATATGCCCCTACAAACATTATGAGGCTCTTCATTATCGGCAAGCCTGTTTCTTTCTATCATGGCATATGTTGTTGTAGATGAGCGTTCAACAGCTCCAGAGGATGACCAAAAGCGCGGATTCTCCAACATATCATGATAGACATGTACCACTGTCTGATAAAGTGACTCGCTTTGGATCTTGTTCGACCGCCAAGTCCGATAGAGTGACTCGCCGGATCTTGTTCGACCGCTGTCTGATAGAGTGACTCGCCCAGATCTTGCTCGATATGACGCGTGGACATCGTTATCTTCTTGAGGCTGCTCCCTTGAGGTATCGACTCCAGTGGAAGATTGTCGTGATAGAGCGTTGATACGTTGCACCGGCATTCTTTAAACAAAATGGCAGTATGGTATAATAACAATTTCCGAAAGGAGTTCGAAAAGCTATCTTACTTGCATCATGCTCGTACATCCTTATCTGGTTGTAGCCGCTATATCCATCCATGGAGGAGAACATGCCGTGTCCATTGGTTGCATCTACTAACATGTCAATGTTAGGTAGAGGAGGATCGTTTTTGGAGCAAAGACTGCTCAAGTCTCTCGAAGTCTATGCAAAGACCGATCTATCCATTTTCCTCATGTCCGAACTACAACCGTTTAACCGACTTGGATACAGGTATGACATGTAGATGATGGGTGACCAATTTTCATCTAAATCCGGCATTTCTTCATATCTCCAAGTGAATATGTCCTGGTACTTTTTGAGAAGTTCCACGAGCTTCGTGCGTTTATACGTACACAAGGTTGAGCTGATGGAGATAGGCCTAGGAGATTCCTCAACGATTTCAATCTCATCAGTTGTGGAGTTGGTGCCATCTTGCAGCTGTTGTGGAGCATCTAGCACTTGTTCTTGTGGTTTGTTCTTTGTTGTAGCATTCCATTGGGTGGAGAGATCTGGGTGGCAGTCTCCCACGCTAATTGATAATGGCAGTGTCGGTATACCGTTTTCCCTTTATGGTCACGACTCGCCACAAAAGTGCGTTCCCTCTTCGTGTGAACGTGGGTCGTGGCTTCACAAGATGGAGAAGAATGCTTCATCAGCAAAGATGCATCGTGGGTTTTAGCTCTCAATGATGCAAGCCGGTCTTCTTCTGAATTGACGCCCACGTGGGGAGTGGGATGCAACGAACTTGTCGATTCTTTTGGCGGAGCTTCTCCCGTATGTCTTTGGTTTGGTTTCCCTCGAAGTCCGTCATTGTGGCGGGCTTAAAATACGACCTTGCACGGGAGAACCTTGGATGTCCCGAGAGTTTTGAGAGTAATCACATTCGAAGACGCTCCTGTATCGATAAGGGACGTCTTGAACTCTGAATCCTTGATGCGTGCGGTGACATGTAGGGCACGGTTGTGAACTTCCTCTGGTTGATTGCAGCAAAATGTCTCCGTACGCTGATTCTTCAAGAGGTGTGAAAGTTCGCATAAACTTTCCAATAGAGAAAACGCTTCCCGATCCACCGGCCTGGGTTCATAGTGAAACTATTGACTTGACTTGAGGAGGATCGTTGTGAGGATCGAGTCCCAGTGTAGGAGTCTCCATGACAGGGACCGCTCATATCTGATGTCGCTTCTTTGATCAGGTCCATGGAGGTCCGCGCCGCTGAAGTACCTTCTCCGGTGCGTTGAATGCGTTACTTTTTTGCTCCGAGGGGCTGTCACGGCTCTTGTGGAAATCGATCGATTAATGTCTTAAGAAAAGTGAGTACCTCTTTCCGAGTTGCGGCCATATCCGTTTGAGTCTTAGTAAGAACTTCCTTCTTCTCCATCAAGTCTCGCAATGGTAATGGGGGATGGTCCTCCTCTCGTCCCTCCGGCTCCTCATCCCGATGAAGGAGTGGAAGTTGTTGCTCGGTGACTACCGAGAGGTGTTACACTTGATGAGATGCCGGGATTCTACGGCTGCTCGCTCACAGTGATGGTAGGTATTGTAATATCACTGTTGAGTGATCGAATTGAACGTTCACATCCTCTGTACTCGAGTGTTCCTTGATTGATCTCTCCTTCCTCAAGCATTTCTTCACGTCTTCGACAAGGATCTTGAGATATAAATCTTCCAGCAAGGATCCGTAAGCTGCAGGATCCATTTCTTTATCCGGTAGACGTTGTGGTACCCGGATAAGTCTTCTCCTCTGTGGAGTTGCCTCGAGTCTTCGTTGTCGGCTGGACCATGTTGTTCGTCTCTCCTGAGTCCCCTGTGATTACGCGCTCTTTCTGCATCTCCACTGGTAAAGGTGTGACTCCTGACTAAGGATCCAACATTTCTTTCACTTTGTTTGAGTAGATGCTGCCGACCCTTCTTGTAATTGCGCTGTTATATCATTCAAAAGGCGGAATGTCTCGCTCTGTCTTCTAGTGATACCGGCTTGATTTGCCAAGACATCCTCCAAAGATTCTATCTACACTTCCCATGATATCTGAACCACCTGTGGTTTCCGGATACATTGCGATATGGAAACCGAAAAATTGAGAATTCAATTTTGTGCAACCGAGAGATCAACCTCCCACTGTGGTCGCCAATTATTTATGGGTGAAAACTACTCCTGCAGAATTTGGTAATTTGGGGTGTGGATGAGGAATGAATTTAAACCTTAAACAAATGCACTTTGCGCGGTGAGTGCTTGTAGATTCGAGAGATCAATCATGCAAGTCCTACCTAAACCAAGAAATGGCCGTTCCCGGACTTGTTTCGGTCACAAAGTGAAGGAGATGCGGTTGATCTTAGGGAGGGAAGCGAAGAAGGTGTTGAGAATGTGAAGGTGTAGACTTGCTTATGACTTGTAACAGAAAGTGAACAAGCTTACGATTGGTGTAAGCGAGGCTCTCGTGTTTTCTTGTTGCTTTTCTCTGTTTTCTCCGTTGTTTGGAAATAGGGCGGAGAACCTATTTATACAAGTCACCGAGTCTTATTCACGTCGTGCAGCCGTGGGAAGTGGAGGAAGTGGAGTGATGGAGTAGTGGAGTTGTGCGTTGGTGATACACGACCAGCCTTGCCCACTTCTCATGTTCATCTCTAACCGTCCATGACTTCCTAACACGTTCTTGTGATGGCGCGTTGCACGCTGCACGCGTAAACCGCCATACCAATACCCCGGTATGTATCCCCCAGTTTGTGACATGATTGATGTTTGGAATGTGTGGATCGTGGATCCACGAAAGATAGCATGTAATGCTGAATTGAATAACTGCGTTATTCAGGAAGTCGATACTTGTGAAGTATCGTGTGTATTTTATGTAGGTACTGCATCATGGGGTGGTAAAGTGATGGGTAATGACACCTTACTAACCAATTAACTCCTGACCAGGGCTGTATAACCAAGCTGGTGAAGTTGGAAGGATGAGATGATCTTTGAGACACCCATCTGCGACCGTTAATGAATTAGGGTTTTCGAAGAGGTGCGCAAGTATCACTCTTCAGCTTGGTCGAAACCAAGCATGGGAAGGGCTTTGGAGAGGACCGACCGGGCATGTGTGTAGACAGCATGCCGGTGTACACGTCCATACCTCACTTTCCCATGAAGGTGCGATCTAGGCCACTCAATTTGACCGGCAAAGAGGAGTGGTGGAGATCGATTTTGTGATAGGAATTTGGTGCCGCAAAAAGCCTCACACCATGCTCTTTTTCGGCGCGCGTTCCAAGACGACCTAACTTGGTCGGTCTTGGTCGATTGGTTTGGCGTGATGGTGGTAGGATGGTGTTCACACCTATACCTGACTATCCCATGAAAACGTGATCTAAGCCACTCAAATCGTCCAGTGAAGTTGAGTGGTCGAGATCGGTTTGCGGTTTGGGAAGTGTAACCACGCATGTTTGGGCGGGCGGTTTGGGATAGCCATGCATGGTATGCCTTGGCCGACCGCGTGAGGAGATGAGGGGGCCCACGGTGGTCATGCTTTGGTATGACCGGACTGTTTAATCTAATCTCGGACCCTCCATTTGTGCCGGAGAAGATGGACGCTCGTGATGCTTAAAACCCTAATTTTGGGTTTCAAAGCCGTGCGTCATCTCTTGTTTGGGCGACGATTTTGTCACAACCAAACATGGTTGGTCTTGACCGATTGGTCAAGTGTGTAGGCGAGCACATGGTGATCGTGTTGACATGCTCTGGGCCCTTTGAATCTACATCTACACCCTCCATCTATACCTGCGAAGATGGATGGTTGAGACTGCTTTGCGACACATGTAATATGCCGCAAACCCTAATTTAGGGTTTTCCGTCCATAATGCTTGGTATGAACGTTTTTGGCAGGCTAAGCCAATGGCCGACCGTGCGGGTTCCGCATTGGTTCGGCAGTGGATATTCCATACCTGCTTGGGGGTGATGGAATTGATCTGGGTCATCCAATCATGCTTGTGGAGTTGGATGATTGCGATCATATCCGAACCGATACGGTCGATCCGGGATGCTCAATCTGGCTAGTATAACACACCGAGAGGGGCTCAATCGGGCTAGTATAACACACCGAGAGTCAACCTGTACGGGTATTTCGTACATGGTTTCATTATAATGCTTGGAGGTTCGTGTTGCTCTGTAAGAGTAACACTCAGTCATCATGCCGCACTGATTATGAGTACAGGAAATACAAGGCTGATTGCACATTAATTAATAATGCTAGAAATTCACAGGGTATATGGGATTGTTGCTACATGCTCCAACCTGGATGAATTTCGTGTATTCATAGAATGGGATTGTTGCCACATGCTCCATTCTAGGTGAATTAAGTGAGGGAGTATCCAACACTTATCGATGGACTTATCTTTTACAAGATGTCAGCGCATAATTTCCTGGCTTTTACAATTTTAACCTTAAATGAAAATCCACCATCAACAGGTATCATAGCAAATTTTCTACTTCAACAACAGCGTGGTCATCTCTCAACAAACTCTATTTTAGATCCTCCTGCATGGACGAATCCAGATATGCGAGGTGTTAGAAATGTTCAAGTTAATCTGCATCAATTTCAGCAGGAGGTAGAAAAATAATCATCTTTGGTTATTAAGAACCAGCATACTGCTTTGACCATCAATGAGGAATGCATGCATGCACATGCACATAATATCAATCCGGTATCTGATGTTGTGATGATGCCAGAGAATATTGGTCTTCTGACTCAGCAGGAAACAAACAACGCTGAGTCAAATATTCCTTTGGAGCTTTCTGAAAATCAAGGTATGTTAAGGGTTAACTTTAATTCATCCATGATTAGGCGAGATGTGGTCCATAGGCATGGTAAGAGAATTAGAATGGAAGAAGGTGGGACTAGTAACATTAATGACAAGGATAAGCAAATTGGACATGATCTAGGAAGTGGTGATACTATAGCAGTTAATTCGGATGTAAATGTGGAGCAGCTACAGCAGGCTTCAAATCCACAAATGGGTCAACAATTTGAATATGGATCTCCTAAGATCTTATCTTGCATTAGGAGAATTTGATGTTACTTTTGACGATTTCAATGTCAATAATATAGTTACAGACTCCTTTCATCCTACCAGAGCCATTGCAAGAACTTATAGCTCAGTTTGAATCCAATATCTCAAGTCATAACTCTGATACATCGGATACTACATCTGATGAACGGCCATCAACAAATGATCATGTCAATCTAGATGATGCCTCTCAATCACCTAATTCTTATCATTCCTTTCATGGGACAGTTTCTGAGCAAAACCAGTCCAAGTGCTTTAAGGCTTCTACATCAGGCACTAATATTCAGGTACAATCTATACATTTCAATCTCTTTTATTCTCAATCCTTTTTTACTTTATATCCTGGGTCTTTAAGTAGGTTCAACCACAAGCATAAAAATACTTTGTTCTGCTTAATTGCTTGAGTGATAAAATGAAGGTGCTATCTTGGAATGTTCAAGGTTTAGCTTCCAAAGAAACAAAAGATTATCTAGGAGACATCATTCAGAGACATAATCCTGATATTGTTTTTTTAATGGAAACTAAGGCGTCAGAGACTAGAGCAAAAATTTTAATTGAACCATATTGTTATCCTAAGTCTTTGTTTATTGGCTCAATTGGTCTATCTGGAGGTATGGTACTACTATGGAAAGAGGGTTTTCCTTGTGACATTGTCTGCAGCAATGACAATATGATTCACTTACTAATTTCCTCTAATGCATCGAAGCAGGAATGGCTTCTTTAATGTGTATATGGATCACCTTATTATGAGTTGAAACAAAAACAATGGGAATTCCTTAAGGATCTTAGTGATAATGTATTCCAACCTTGGATAGTTTTGGGTGATCTTAATATTCATCTCCACATTCAGTAAGCCTCAACAAGTAGAAATTCTTTAGATAATTGGGTCTGTAGTGTCATCAATAGCGCTGGTTTAATGGATACGGGATATGTTGGGTCTAAATATACATGGAAAAATAGAACTAATGGAAAATGTTATAAGAGAGCTAGGATATATATAGCCCTACCGAATTCTCACTGGGTTAAATATTATCCCAACTCTAAAGTTTTACATCTTCCATTTTTAGGCTCAGATCACTGTCCTCTGCTTCATATCACAGAGACTGATTCTGTTACACCAATAAACGTGTGGAAGTTCTACAGATGTTGGTTAAAAGACTCAACGTGTGCTGAAGTAATTTCACATACTTGGGATACCTCACCAGTAAATGCACATATTAATACTAAGCTTTCTAAAGTTCGTTGTAGTCTGTCAAAATGGAATAAAACTCATTTTGGTAGAATTAATATTCAAGTCCACCAGCTTCAACAATATCTCTCTCAATTGCAAGCTCTACCCTATAGTGATAATGTTTCTAATGAGATATGTCTCACTATACAAAAGCTTGATTATTGGAAACGGATTGAAGCAGACTTCTGGCATCAAAGATCTGGAGCTCATTGGATTAAAGAAGAAGATGGTAATATTGCTTACTTTCATACTAAAGCGAATAGGAGGAGATCTAGGAATCATATTTCTGCATTAAAGGATGTTAATGTTCAATGGCATCATACACATAAGGATCTAGAAAATCTTCTCACTACTCATTTCGCAACAATTGCTACCACTACCAATCCACAGTTCAAGTATGATTCATTTGATATAATTAATCCTATTGTCACAATGGAGGAAAAACAAGCTTTGATTTCCATTCCGTCTAAGGATGAGATATATGAAGTGTTGAAAACCATTCCTAGTTGGAATGCACCGGGACCGGATGGTTTTCCAGCGGGTTTCTATCAAACACAGTGGTTAAGTGTTAAAGCTGATATTGTTACCTTGGTCCAAACTTTCTTTCAAACAAAAACAATGCCTTCTCATATAAATCAGATATCCACTTGTTTGATCCCAAAAACTCTTCACCCTTCAACTCCTAGTGACTATAGGCCTATTGGACTCTGTAATATCACTTATAAAATAATTTCAAAACTCCTTGTCACTAGAATGAAGCCGCTGATAGATATGATCATTTCTCCAACACAGGCAGCCTATGTACCAAAACGGTATATAAATGATAACATTGTCATAGCACATGAACTGATTCATTCTATGAAGAAGTCTAAAAAGAAGCAAGCTTTGATAGCGCTTAAATTTGACATGTCGAAAGCTTTCAAAAAAATAGAATGGTCCTTCATTGATAAGATGTTGTTATCACTTGGCTTCTGTGAAGATTGGAGAATGATTATTCAACAATGTATCTCCACAACTTCAGTTTCGGTTCGTCTTAATGGCAGCATGTGCAACTCTTATATTCCTTCTAGAGGGCTCAGACAAGGAGACCCGTTGTCTCCCTACTTATTCATCATCTCGATGGAATATCTCACTAGATCTTTAATAACAGCTGAGGTACATGGCAAACTTAAAGGCATCCAAGTTAAGGCAAATTCAATAACTATCAATCATCTACTATTTGCAGATGATTGTATGTTATTTTTTCAAGCTGAGAATGATGGTATTAATCAGGTGAAACACATTTTGCAAAACTTTAGTGATTTATCTGGTGAAATGATTAATTCTAATAAGTCTTCAGCTTTTATTGCGGGTGATATTTCATCTAGCCAGAAAGAGTTCATTCAGAGTTCACTGGGGGTTAAACAATTAGTTTCTTCGGATAAGTATCTGGGTATCCCAATCTTATTGGGTAAATCTAAAACAAGCTCATTTCCATCTATTAAAGACTCTTATGAACATAGGTTACAAGGTTGGTGCTCTAAAACACTTAATCTGGCGGCTAGAACAACCCTCATTAAATCGGTACTCAACTCAATACCAACTCATTATATGAGTAACTTTAAAATCCCGAAAGATGTTATAACTAAATTAGATTTGATTCAAAGAAAGTTCTGGTGGGGTCGTCAGAAAACTAAAGGTTATAGTACAGTTTCATGGAACTCACTTTGTTATCCTAAAGACGAAGGAGGACTAGCATTTAGGAATTTGGAACTGTTTAATATTGCTCTTATAACTAAGTTAGCATGGAGACTGTGTACAGAAGAGAACAAGCCTTGGAATCAGATTATGAGGGCCAAATACTCTCCCTACTGCCACTTTCTACACCTACGTGACTCACCTAAAAACTCGTCTTGGATTTGGAAAGGGCATGAGATTGGTCTTCAATATGTTCGACAGTTTCATAGATAGGATATTATATGTGGAACAAGAGCTTTTATCTGGTATGACAAGTGGGTAAGGGGATTAAATACTCCGCCAATACCAAAGGACAATTACTCGGATTCAGTTAGACTAGTTTATGTTTCGGATCTTATGCTTCAAAATCCAAGAAGATGGAATTCAAAGCTAGTTAAGAGGGTCTTTCCAACAGAAACAGCTGAACTTATTCTCCAAAAGCACTTAGTACAAGTTGGAATTGACAAGCTCATTTGGGAATTACGTAGGTCTAGAGAATTCACAGTTAAATCCACTTATAATGAGCTTCTAAGACAAGCTCATGTCTCTACAATAAATAGGAACAATGATATACCTAAGACAGTCTGGAAGCACATGTGGAAAATGAATGTCCCACATAAAGTCAAGATCTTTATTTGGAAATGCATTAAAGATATAGTACCCTGATAAGTGTAGAATACACCCTGATTTAATATCTATTGGTTATGCTTTCTTTGCTATTTTTCCTGTGAATTTTGTATTTTACGTTTGTTTTTGAGTGTATAGCTAATTTGGAGTCATGCGGGCGAAAAGAAGAAGAAATCACCCAGTTTGAGTAAAAAGACCAAAAATTCATTTCATGGGCGAATACTATCTGGAGCCCAGTCAAGATTAAGGGGAAACTCTCTTTTGGAGGAGTGTTAAACACAAACCAACTAAGGTTAAGGGACTGCCATTGGGTGGTCGGATCTAGGCACAGTGGGTGCAAATAAACGTCCCACTTTTAAAGCCCTGATTAGGTCGAATCAAGAAGAGATATTCTTCTTTTCTCTTTTCCTTTGTTCCTTTACTGAAGCCGCTGGAGATATTCATGTTAGATTCTGATGGGAGGTTGCTCACGGTTTTGGGGAGAATTGAAGGAGAAATAAGAAGGCATAGTGGGTTATGAAGCTGGTAGTAGTAATTGATTTGAAATTATGGTGGTGATTGAGATCCAGAGAAGAAATCGACGATGAATTCAATCTAGGGTTCAATTAGATGAAGATGATGTTTCTGATATGAAATTGAGAAATTATTGCAGTTGTAATGGAATCGAGAAAAGCAGATGGGTTTTTGGTTGAATCTGAGATGAAAATGTTGGGGTTTGTTATTGATATTGGAAATGGGTTTGCTGATACGATGGAAGAGAAATTGATGTTAGGGTTTGCTATGGTGTGAGGTGTTGACGCTACTGCTGGTGGAGATGAAGTCGATTCAGAGTTGAATCTGTGGTAAATCAGGGTTTCGATTTGAAGAGGAGTCAGAGATAAAATCAAAGATGGGTTAATGGCAGAAATTGAACTAAAGGGTTTGTGGTTGATTTGAGTTCAGCTCAGTTGAGAAATAGCAAGATGAGAAGCTGCAGTTGTGTTTGGAGCTGGAAATGATAATACTGAGTTAAAATTGATATGGGTTTCAGTTCTGATGCTGTTGCGATGTGCAATTGTTGGTGGAGCAACTGGTGTCGGTGGTTCTGGTGGTTGCAGCTATTACAAAGAAAGATGGGTTTGATTTGATTTAGGAATTGGCAGTGGTGTTGAGATTGAATCTGAGACAGGGAAAGGATGGTGGTGAGTTGCTGTTGTTGTAATCGAAAAGAAACTCTGGTGGAGTTGTGGGCGAAGTAGAGAAGATTGAAGCATAAATATGTGATGAATGAGCTAAAGAAATAGATGTATGTTAGGTTCTTAAAAGGTGAAGAAAGGAAGGCCTGAAATTGGCCGGGAATCAGCCAGAAACAGGGGAGGTTCTGCTGAAATTGCTACTCGACTGAGTTAACTCAGTACCGGCCGATGAGCCGATTCAACCCAATCCAGTTAGACCAATCAGTAGAGTTAGAAGGCGACTCGGTGTCGATTTCACTTCCCTTGACCCGCCGACTAACGAGATCGTTATCTTGTCCGTTAACTCTGACGGTTCAGTAACGGAATATTCCGTCGACGGAGAAGAAGATTCCAGTGATCGGCAGGCAACTTTCTGGCCGATTTCGGTGAACCGAGAACTTTTCAGGCGACCCTAAAATTACATAATTTTGTGTGAACTTCTCTTATGGGTGTGAAGACTTGGGTTTGGAATTGGATGAAGAATTGGGCTTGAATTTGGAAAGAGAGGATGGAAGATTTGAGAAAGACTTGGATTTGGAAATTGAGCTACAAAGGGAAAGGGATTCTATTCCTAAGAGGATTGCAAGCAAATTGAAGCCTATAAATAGAGAAGTTCTCTACTTTTCTATACATCTTTTACACACCTTTTACACACACAACACTTGTGTTTTTGTTTGCTTTTCAAAATTCTTCTTTTAATTATTTGTATGAACTTCAAAAATTCTCCTTTTAATTATTTGTGTGAATTTCAAAAACATGAGTAGCTAATTTTATTATTGATTGAGGATGAATTCCTAGTTCTTAACATATGATTTGAGTTTTGTTTTCAATTCTATCTTGAAGTTTTTCACATGATTATCGTTTGTTTTTACTAATAGGAATGTTTATACATTCATGGTTGATTGATAGATTGTTTAGAGTGCACGCTAAATTGATTTGTTAATTTACTCTAAAGCTAGTGAAAGTTAGGGGATAAGTAATCGTTTCTTGACTCTTTACACAAGTAGCAAACATGAGACCTTGCGGAGGGATTCCGTGGAGCAATTGTGTGTGAAAACAACGTTAGCAAGTAGACCTTGATCTAAGAGTCTAACTACTAATATCAACCTAATAAGTTCATAAATCTTAATGCGTTTATTTAAATTACATCTTGAGTGATCTACTACTAGGTGGTTTGGTAAATAGAATCCGGTAGTCGAGAACTTCCGTATCCGGTGATACAAGGGATTTAGGGGTTTAGCACTGATCTAGCAGCTTTACCTACGGTTGGTGATAATCTGTGACTAATAAAAAGTGGAAAAGAACATAACTTGAATCATTGTTTTGCAACGAAGAAGGATTCCTTGATCTTGTCTCTCTTATTGATTTCAACTTTATCTTTGTTTATTTTCTTTTGCTTTATAAAACAAACCCCCCTTTTTGTGACAATTTTACAACTAAAACCTCTTGCTCCTCGTGGGAACGAACTTAACTACCACCATATTACTTGTTAATTGAGTGGAAAAATATTCACTAATTTGTTGTTGTTACGACACGCATCAAATTTTGGCGCCGCTGCCAGGGAGCAGCAGACTATTTTAGTTGTTTTATTATTTTTTTCTTTTTTTTTTCTTCTTGCTTTTTTAGATTCTATATCGTATCTAAATTAGTTTTTGAGAATCTTGTTTCAGTTCTTTGGTGAATGCTTAAAGAGGGAAGACCGAGTACAATACTTCTTCGATCCGGCACTCAACTAAAAGACTTCATTCGTGCGGTTAACACTCCGCTTCCTCCTTCTTCATCAAGTGAGTTCGCAGATTCGGACATAGAAGAAGAAGCAATGGCTGAACGTACACTCAAGGACCTAGCTTCTCACAAGCTCGATACACAACAATGGTGTATACAAACTAAATCAACCTTCGAGATCAAGCCGGGGTTGATTAGAGAGTTACCAAAGTTTCATGGCATGGTGAATGAAGATCCAAACAAACATCTTATGGACTTCTATACCATAGTCATGAGGATGGAGCAATGTTGAAAGCTTTCCCGTTCTCTTTGGCGGGCAATGCGAAGGAGTGGTTGTATTATTTGCCTTCTGGAAGTATCACAACATGGAATGGGATGAAGAGACTTTTCCTCGAGAGGTATTTTCCTGCATCAAAATCTACTCAAATTCGCAAGGAGATTTGTGGGATGAAACAAATGTGGGAGAGTCATTGTATGAATGTTGGGAGCGATACAAGAGATTGGTCGCAAGCTGTCCACACCACCAATTCAGTGATGTTATGATACTATAATACTTTTACGAAGGTCTTCAACCAAGTGATAAATCTCTTCTTGACGCCGCGGGTGGTGGTGCACTAGTGAACAAGACGATGGCCCAAGCTACCGAGTTGATTGAAAGTATGGCTGCGAACTCGCAACAATTATACACAAGAGATGAACCAATGGTTAGGCGAGTGCATGAAGTTAGTGATTCATCATCACATCTTGATCAAAGGATGGGTAACATGGAGAAAATGATGCAAAGGATGGTTGCGGTTATCATACCTTCATATGATGAAGAGTTGGAACAAGTAAATGCTTTGTTTCCAAATCAAAGGCCAAGGTACGATCCATACTCAAATACTTACAATCCCGGTTGGAAGGATCATCCTAACTTTAGCTATGCAAATAAGCAAGCGGCGGTTCCCAATCCGTATGAGCAACAAGGTGGTTTCCAACAACAACGCTTCCAACCACAACAAGTCAAGGAACAAGATTCTTCAATTGATGACAAGCTCAATGCATTGATGCAAGGTATGCAAGGTATCACCACTTTGGTTCAACAACAACAAAAAAAGATCGATTCGGCAATCAAGGCTTTGGAAATTCAAGTGGGGAAATTAGCGACCGATGTGAACCTATCGAAAGCTCGAGTATCCAAAAAGCTTCCTTCACAACCATTTGTGAATCCAAGATAGAGTGTTAATGCGATTTCCTTGAGGAGTGGGAAACAAGTGGAGCAACCAAATCAACAAGATGAGGTGTATGATGAGAAAGAGGAAATTGAAACCGCACCAAAGGAGAATACATCCCCAACCAACCAACCCAAGGAGACGATTCCTACTTTCACAACTCCACCCCCGTTTCCTAGCCGATTTGCTAAGTCGAAGAAAGACTTGGAATACAAGGATATTTGGGACATCCTTAAGAAAGTACAAGTCAATATTCCACTCATTGAAGCTATTCGTCAAATTCCTCGTTGTGCAAAGTTCTTAAAGGAGTTGTGCATGAAGAAGAAAAGGTTAAAAGGGAATGAAGTCATGAGTGTGGGGGAGAATGCTTCGGCGTTCATTCTCAAGAAACTCCCACCAAAATTAAAGGACCCCGGTAGTTTCACTATACCTTGCATAATTGGTAAAACAAGGTTTACTCGAGCTTTACTAGATTTGGGAGCATCGGTTAATGTTATGCCTTCCTCAATTTATGATTCTTTGAATCTTGGTCCTCTTAAGGAGACCGGGGTAGTTCTTGAACTTGCTAACCGATCTAATGTTTACCCGAAAGGGATTGTTGAGAATGTTTTGGTGCAGGTCAATGAGCTTGTATTCCCGGCCGATTTCTATGTCTTAGACATGAATGATGAGAACTCTCCCAAGTCTACACCTTTACTATTGGGTAGACCATTCTTAAGCACCGCCGGAACGAAGATTGATGTCCAAAATGGCACCTTGACTATGGAGTTTGATGGTACACTCATCCACTTCAATATCTTTGAGACAATGAGATACCCTAGTGATGTTAAGTCATGTTTTCCCATTAAAGAGATTGATGCGGGCTAATGAATCTTGCAAGAGCTAAGTCGGACCGTCGACTTTAAAACAAGCGCTAAATGGGAGGCAACCCATAGGTTTTGTATTTCTTATTCTTTTTGCTTTTTATTTTTTGTTTATTTATTTTTCTTGTTCCATATCATGTTAAAATTTCCCACCTTGACTTTACTGGGACGATTCAATTACATTGAGGACAATGTAAAGTTTAAGTGTGTGGGAGTGGTTAAGCATGTATTTAAAAAAAAAAAAATTTTTTGCATAAAACCTCCAACTTGTAGAGATTTTAGAATCACTAGCATACTTCTAGGTATGTTTACATAGAGAATTTTGACCAACATAATTGAACTTGGAGGTGTTAGGGAACTACATTCGGATTTCTTACTTGTTAGAGTGTTAAATAATGGATTTATTCATGCCGGTGATGCAAATTAGGAGCAGGGAGAAATCAGTTATTAGAGTTTCTGATCAATCATTAGTGGAGACTACCCGTATTTATCATGCGAGGCACCGACCAAATATTCTTTGTAAGAGCTTTCTTTTGAGTGTGTGTCACCGTACGTTAATTCCGGGTAGAATGGTGAGCTACCCAACCTCCCACCAATAGACGCACTACTCTTTGATCTCTTGAGTGCTAATTTTGTCAATCATGAGGGTGATGTCTATAGATGAAAGCCTCCTTCTTGTAGTTCGATTTGCAGTTAGCACCATTCTCTCCACAACAACGGGTCCATAGTAACACCATCATCATCAACAAGGAGCGACATAAAAATCTACAAGGAAAGTTGAAGACATTCAAGGTTTACAAGCAACGGAACGAGAAAAAGAGCAAATTTCAAATTTAAGTAAAGCAACATACAATGAGCAGATTTTTACATATATGTTGAAGACTTATAATACAATGAGGTAATTCTATACATACAAGTTGAAGACTTATTCACAAGAGCGAAGAAACTCAAAAGGTGAGAATTCTTGAAGTTTATGATTTCGAGACGATACAAGTTGTGAAGAATCAAGCGCCGTGGGGAAGGAAAATATATAAGGAAGTTTCAAGCGACAAGAATTTAAGGTAAAAAGGTTACAAATTGTCAAGGATCTACAATGTTCGAGAGTTTATCATCAAAAGTTGAAGCCGAAGACGAAGACCAAGAAGATAAAGACGAGGAGCGGAAGACGTTTCTATTGGATGCCGTGAGGGTGGTGTTATCATAATTGGCGATCGGATGTGAAGGTGAGTAAGTAATCTCATCCTCGATAATAGTGGTTGATTTCCTTTCTTAGAGATCGTCAGAAAAATGGTTTTTCAAATATTAAAAGATGTGGGTTTTTAAAAATATTTCGGAAGTTGTCCTTCCCACCATTCAACGTGTTGCAGGAATTCTCTCTTCATTCTTACCTGCACACATGTGAGAACCATAAAAAAGTCATCTTTTTGAGTGCAATTATCATAAAATCCTTTTTGGTGAGGCAGAAGTCGAGGCGAAATGCTTATTGATCGCTTCTCAAACACGCGTTCTCTCATTATGGTGTGGTTATTTCTCACTCAACATTTAAGAATGAGAATATGTTCTTTAGTATTTCTAACTTCTTATTACTAGCATGCAGAAACTCTATGTCCTCATAGCTCTTTGGATGCTTGGGACGCTAGAACGCTTTGAAGTTGTAAGTTTTAGTTTGATTTGCTCGAGGACTAGCAAAGTCTAAGTGCGGGGGAATTTGATAGGTGTAGAATACACCCTGATTTAATATCTATTGGTTATGCTTTCTTTGCTATTTTTCGTGTGAATTTTGTATTTTACGTTTGTTTTTGAGTGTATAGCTAATTTGGAGTCATGCAGACGAAAAGAAGAAGAAATCACCCGGTTTGAGTAAAAAGACCAAAAATTCATTTCATGGGCGAATACTATCTGGAGCCCAGTCAAGATTAAGGGGCAACTCTCTTTTGGAGGAGTGTTAAACACAAACCAACTAAGGTTAAGGGACTGCCATTGGGTGGTCGGATCTAGGCACAGTGGGTGCAAATAAACGTCCCACTTTTAAAGCCCTGATTAGGTCGAATCAAGAAGAGATATTCTTCTTTTCTCTTTTCCTTTGTTCCTTTACTGAAGCCGCTGGAGATATTCATGGGAGATTCTGATGGGAGATTGCTCACGGTTTTGGGGAGAATTGAACGAGAAATAAGAAGGCAGAGTGGGTAATGAAGCTGGTAGTAGTAATTGATTTTAAATTATGATGGTGATTGAGATCCAGAGAAGAAATCGACGATGAATTCAAGCTAGGGTTCGATTAGATGAAGATGATGTTTCTGATATGAAATTGAGAAATTATTGCAGCTGTAATGGAATCGAGAAAAGCAGATGGGTTTTTGGTTGAATCTGAGATGGAAATTTTGGGGTTTGTTGTTGATATTGGAAATGGGTTTACTGATACGATGGAAGAGAAATTGATGTTAGGGTTTGCTATGGTGTGAGGTGTTGACGCTACTGCTGGTGGAGATGAAGTCGATTCAGAGTTGAATCTGTGGTAAATCAGGGTTTCGATTTGAAGAGGAAATCAGAGATAAAATCAAAGATGGGTTAGTGGCAGAAATTGAACTAAAGGGTTTGTGGTTGATTTGAGTTCAGCTCAGTTGAGAAATAGCAAGATGAGAAGCTGCAGTTGTGTTTGGAGTTGGAAATGATAATACTGAGTTAAAATTGATATGGGTTTCAGTTCTGATGCTGTTGCGATGTGCAATTGTTGGTGGAGCAACTGGTGTCGGTGGTTCTGGTGGTTGCAGCTATTACAAAGAAAGATGGGATTGATTTGATTTAGGAATTGGCAGTGGTGTTGAGATTGAATCCGAGACAGGGAAAGGATGGTGGTGAGTTGCTGTTGTTGTAATCGAAAAGAAACTCTGGTGGAGTTATGGGCGAAGTAGAGAAGATTGAAGCAGCAATATGTGATGAATGAGCTAAAGAAATAGATGTATGTTAGGTTCTTAACAGGTGAAGAAAGGAAGGCCTGAAATTGACCGGGAATCAGCCAGAAACAGGGGAGGTTCTGCTGAAATTGCTACTCGATTGAGTTAACTCAGTACCGGCCGATGAGCCGATTCAACCCAATCCAGTTAGACCAATCAGCCGAGTTAGAAGCTGACTCGGTGTCTGATTTCACTTCCCCTTGACCCGCTGACTAACGGAGACTGTTATCTTGTCCGTTAACTCTGACGGTTCAGTAACGAAATATTCCGTCGACGGAGAAGAAGATTCCAGTGATCGGCAGGCAACTTTCTAGCCGATTTCCGGTGAACCGAGAACTTTTCAGGCGACCCTAAAATTACATAATTTTGTGTGAACTTCTCTCATGGGTGTGAATACTTGGGTTTGAAATTGGATGAAGAATTGGGCTTGAATTTGGAAAGAGAGGATGGAAGATTTGAGAAAGACTTGGATTTGGAAATTGAGCTACAAAGGGAAAGGGATTCTATTCCTAAGAGGATTGCAAGCAAATTCAAGCCTATAAATAGAGAAGTTCTCTACTTTTCTATACATCTTTTACACACCTTTTACACACACAACACTTGTGTTTTTGTTTGCTTTTCAAAATTCTTCTTTTAATTATTTGTGTGAACTTCAAAAATTCTCCTTTTAATTATTCCCCTTTAATTATTTGTGTAAATTTCAAAAACATGAGTAGCTAATTTTATTATTGATTGAGGATGAATTCCTAGTTCTTAACATATGATTTGAGTTTTGTTTTCAATTTTCTCTTGAAGTTTTTCACATGATTATCGTTTGTTTTTACTAATAGGAATGTTTATACATTCATGGTTGATTGATAGATTGTTTAGAGTGCACGCTAAATTGATTTGTTAATTTACTCTAAAGCTAGTGAAAGTTAGGGGATAAGTAATCGTTTCTTGACTCTTTACACAAGTAGCAAACACGAGACCTTGCGGAGGGATTCTGTGGAGCAATTGTGTGTGAAAACAACGTTAGCAAGTAGACCTTGATCAAAGAGTCTAACTACTAATATCAACCTAATAAGTTCATAAATCTTAATGCGTTTATTTAAATTATATCTTGAGTGATCTACTACTAGGTGGTTTGGTAAATAGAATCCGGTAGTCGAGAACTTCCGTATCCGGTGATACAAGGGATTTAGGGGTTTAGCACTGATCTAGCTGCTTTACCTACGGTTGGTGATAATCTGTGACTAATAAAAAGTGGAAAAGAACATAACTTGAATCATTGTTTTGCAACGAAGAAGGATTCCTTGATCTTGTCTCTCTTATTGATTTCAACTTTATCTTTGAATTGCTTTGTTTATTTTCTTTTGCTTTATAAAACAAACCCCCCTTTTTGTGACAAATTTACAACTAAAACCTCTTGCTCCTCGTGGGAATGAACTTGACTACCACCATATTACTTGTTAATTGAGTGGATAAATATTCACTAATTTGTTGTGGTTACGACACGCATCATACCCACTAAAGTTAAGTTAAATAGATACAAGAAAGACATTACACCCATCTGTTCTAGATGTACACGGAGTAGAGGAAACCTTGAATCATTTACTCATTGAGTGTCATCACTCAAGAGCGATCAGCTAGGAATGAATGTTAATGTTTCATCTCTACAAGCTCAACATATTCGGGTCAAAGATCGGATACTTTCTTGGTTCTCCCATACTACCGGAAGCACACAAGTTTCAAATAAGCGGATAGCAAGAGCAATGATTACCGCATGGTTTTTGTGGAAAAATAGATGTCTTAAGGAATTTGAAAACAAAAATCAAAATCTTCACTCAACAATTTACTCCATTAATAATATGTTGCAACTATGTATAGATGGAAACCATCATGGTTCAACGCCACCTGTTGCTCGTTGGATACCACCTAACTCTGATGCACTGAAACTGAATATTGATGCTTCATTTGATCATACCTATGCATGTGTTGGTGTTGGCTTAATAATTCGTAATTCTACAGGTACCTGTGAAGGGATCAGAGGATGATTCTTCAATGGAGGAGTAGATCCTGAACATGCAGAATGCCTGGCCTTTCAAGAAGCTATCCATTGGGCAAAAGAAAGAGGTTTGCAGAAAGTAATCTTTGAGGGTGATTGATTAAATGTTATTAACTCGGTGAAATATGCCAAACCTTTAGTACATTGGATGAATGAAGGGATTATACATGAAATAAGGCACTTACTATCATCCTTTTCTTGGTATAATGTTAATTATGTAAGAAGACATGCAAACCATGTGGCACATGTAATTGCAAACAATGCAAGAACTGGCAAATACTTTTTTGATTATGATTGTAACATCCCTGAGTTCTTTATGAAAGAAGTCAGGAATGATCAATTTGCTGCCAGTATTACCTGTATGTAATTTCCTTTTAGTAATACAAGTAGTTTATTTGCATAAAAAAAAAGTATATTTTTAGTATGGTTAATACGAGAAGGTGGTATTGTAAATAAATAAAATAATAACAATAAAAATAAAAAGAACAAAATAAGCCTCCTGTTTTTTGCGGCTCTTAAGATGAAGGAATGTGCCGCATAATAATTGGGAGATGATTTGAGGGAAAGATCTTCTTCATATGAGTTTTAGGCTCGAACATAGTTCTCCCATGAATCCATCTTCAACTTCCCTTATAAATGTTAGGAAAAGGATTGGATTCAATATGAACGATTATAAATTCCGAAAAAAATTAAATTCGAGGAACTTTTATGCAACCAAACATTAAAAAATATAATTCCTCCAGGTCTCCCATTTCTATAAATTTTGTCTTTAAATTACTGGCCAGATTGGGGTATACCCAGATTAATTGGGGTATAACCATTTTGTCCCCGACTATAATAGTGGGCTAAGGGATGTCTAATGTATATAAAGTTATCTTATAACCCTTCCCCTAATAATAACTAAAACTACTCCTTTTTGGTTTTAGATCCAAATCTTATTCTTTAATTTCCTTCTCCTCCATGATCAATTCCTTTCTCCTTCTCTATATTTCATCGTTTTCAAATATATATTTTTTTCATCGGATAGAATTTTTTTCCCGTCAATTATTTCTTTAAAACTCTATCGAGTACTTTGTTATGTTGTTTGAACGACATATTAGGTCGGAAAAATTAAAAATTTTGAATTGCGCTTATACGGTCGTCATAGTATCTCTTCGTAGAGCATGACGATTTTTTATATTTGTTTTCAGTCGTCAAGGTTGTAGGATGAATAACATGACGACTTTTCAAAGAGTTTTGCTTTTAAAAGTAACATTCAAAGGGTCGTCATGGTCTTCATCCATAAACCTTGATGACTAGTGATGTAGTACGAATAGTCGTTAAGGTTTGAAAAGCTTAACCATGACGATTAATAACTCCCATAGAATAAATTTTCCTGCGTCCAATTTTGTTATTGGTCATCATGATTTTGTAAAAATAACATGGCGACTAATAAACAATCGTCAGTGTGCTCGACAATGACGACTATAAATGCGAAAAAATATTGTTTGGTCGGGATGCTTAGTTTTAGTCGAGCATGCCGATTAATGACTCCTAGAAAACAAGTTTTACTGTGTCCCAATTTTGTTATTAGTTGTCACGGTTTTGTAAAAATAACATGATGTCTAACAAACAGTCGTCAATGTGCTACATTTTCGATCATGACGACTATAAATAAAAAATAAATAATGTTTGGTCGACATGCTTTGTATCGGTGGAGTATGCCGATTATTCATGGATTGAGTTCTGGAAGTACTTAGTCGGCATGCTTTTTCTCAGTCGAGCATGCCAACTTTTCATACTGTGATTTCAGAAAGTGTTGATTTCTTATATAATTTGGAGAATAAAACCATTCAACAATTGTACAATCTCCTTATTAGAAGTGTTTGGCTAGTGGTTTCATTTCTTGTGCAAAAAACAAAAAAATATCTTTAAAAAAAAAAATTCCTCAAAAATCTTCCAAACAAAATCCAAATGATGAATCTAACCAAAACCAGATTTCAAAACTTTGAATTTAACTAACCAATCTAACCAAATTAATTAAACTAAAAAGGTTGATTGGTACTAATTAAATAACGATAATTTAGCCAATTTCAAAAATATATAGCTAAGAGCATCTCTAACAGAGGGTGAAATTTTTATTTTCTTATGACACAGGATTTTAGACCCTCAATTAAATTAAATTCTTCTCCAACAATAGGTCTTATTAAGTAGAAAGGGTGTCAAAATAAATAAGAAGGTCTTGGAGAAAGTTTTATCTAGACCTTCAGAATGACCTCCATGTCATCTTTTTAACTATATTTTAAATTTTTATTTTTAATTAAATTTTTCTGATCCAATAAAAAAAAGGGAATCAATTTTATCATTATCCAAAAAAACAAATTTTAAAAGTAAGACCCTACACCATTGGAGATGGTTCATGAGCAAAGCATTACTACTTTTTCCACGTAGATATAACCCTATAAAAAGGGATCTAAATAAAAATTCCACATAGGAAATTATCACCCTCTGTTAAAAAAAAAAATCTCTCCTTCTCTCTTCCCCTTTTCTCTCTGCAAAAAAAACTCCAACTGTTTTCTCCTAAATTCAGAAATCCTATCCAGTATCTCAAATCTACCAGATTTGGTCTGATTTCCTCAGATCTTCTGGTTAGATTTGAATATCATTGTAATTATATGTATATTAGTTTTAAATAAAACAATCGTTTTTATAAAACGATATTAGGTTTTCTAGTATGTATTGATGTAGTTTTTACAGTGGTAAGTAGAGTATCGTTCGCTCGGACTTTTTTTAAAGATTTTGATTTTAGACTTAATGAAAGAAATACTAAAACTAGCAAATAAAACAAAGGATGATAATAATATTGAGAGATTACTGGGAATCAGGATTTCACCGAACTCTTTTTCTATGGTTCAATTATTAATTCTTTGACAATTATAGCTCCAAAAATAATAGTTATTGACTCTAAATCTTTGCCAAGGTAGATTTTATAAAACATTAATTGTAAATGGTAAGCATGGATTATCAAAACACCTAAGCTAAGCATAACCCATCAAACTAAATCACAACTAATTAATTTAAAATCATAATTCAAATTATATTAATGCAAAAGTCGTAAAAAGAATTTAATAAAATTACCATAGTGTTGAGAATTGGCTTCCTCCGTCATCCCAGCGATGGGGTTTAGCTCCTCATATCAAAAACACGCACAAAATAATAAATCATGGCTCAAAAAGGTGTTTTATTGAAGAAATTGGATAAAACAGAGATTTGTAACGCTGTAATGGTGTTACAGACGTCACTGTACAAGTTTCTAAGACTGTTGAAAAACGGTAGTTCTCTGCTGTTGTAGAATAAAAGATCGCCTCTGCGAGTCTTTCTTCGTGTTCTTGAACGACACTTCTGAAGTGTCGTCTGCAACCTCTCTTCTTCCTCTTCACCTGCTGCTGCTGCAACTCCTCCTGCAGCGTGATTTACTGCCTCCAATCGACCCCAAACTCTCCGACTCCTCTCCTAGAACTCGTATAGACCTTTTTATACACAACAATGTAATTAAATCCCGAAAATCTCTTCTCTTTCCATCTTTTTTTCTTTTCTCCCAAGGCACGGGATTTTTTTCCCTTTCTTCTCCCTGTACACGTCTGGGTTGTTTGATTCTTCCCTAAAACATCTTCATGATGCAATAAAATCTTTAGAGAGGATCTTCCTTCCATTTACACGCGTAACTGCCAATAATATTTCAATAACTTCTCTCTTTTCGGTCTTTCCCTGTTTTGATGAAACGAGTGTGGAAACTTGATTATTTTCCGATTTAAACTCACATACCATTCCTATTTTAGTGTAACAAGATCGTTCCAACCAATTTCCATGAAAATCTCCCATATAATCTCGTTCAAATTCTCGCCTGAAGAACCGAGAAAGTTTAAGCCCCTGTTTTGTGTCGTCTCGATGATCCGGCCCAATTTCTTCTAATCCAACACTCATACCAAGCCTGTTTGGCCATTATAAGTCCAGCCCATAAGATATCTGCAGTTGAATCTCTTTATATCACGTCCAATTCTTGCTCGCAGTTGATAATATAGTTTTCCCGCCAAAACTTGATTCAAATGGGGAAGAACATGGATGCCCCTTATCCGTTCATGGGGTGTGAACAACAAGTGGTCACCCCTTAGTATTTGAGGTGCCCTTTATCCAAATGAGGGGTCCGAATAGTAATTTTCTCCCACGAGCGCAAATACCACTTTTCGAGCCAATTTTCCCGCAAAAGCTTATTTCTCCAAAAACACCTACAAAGACATAAAATACCAAAATAAGCGCAAAATCGAGTACTAACATTACAGAGGATTGAGACTAAAATAGACACATAAATGCGTCCATCATGTATTTGTTTTATCTTGTAATGGTTTTTATATGCCATTTAGATTACTTCTTGAATACTTCCCAAGAAGAATTTCATAGCCTTCATGGCGATTCATTTGTTTGCATCAATCGTCTCAGATATTTCATCCAGGGCAATCTACTTCGGCATGACATGAATTTACATTTATGTGAAGAACGAGGTGTACCAAAATTGATTGTGGTAACAATATTTTGCGCAAATTGCTCCCGATTGGGACATGTAAATCTTATTGAAGAAGAAGACAATTCAAAATGGAAGATTAGTAAATCGCAAGCCATTCCTCCGACATCATCAGATTTATCTTTGAAATCCATGTATTTGATACTTAATCTTTCTAATTTTTCATGTTTTTCATGGTTGATGTATTTGAAGATGACGTATGAATGTAGTGATCTACACTACAAACGATCGATAAAACTCAACCTACATGATCTACTCTGCAGGATTGAAAGTAAATCTCAAAGAGGCAGAGACGAAAAAAAACAAAACTCTAATTTTTTCGATTGAAAGAAAAACAGTGAAAGCATTCTCAACATATTAGGTTTTACAAATGGCACACGTGCCAGCCACACTCACACACTACTAACTACTAAATACACCGGTTTGCTAATAGGGGTTGCCCTCTAACAGGGGATATGACAATGCCCCTCCCTTACAGCTTATCCTTGTCCTCAAGGATAAATCTTGGGAACTTAGCCTTGATAAAAGCAGTGTCCTCCCAACAATAATCACCTTCTGCAGCATGGGACCATTGCACAAGCACCTGTGGGATTTGATGACGACCCTTGAGAACCACGCGAGAATCAATCACCTCCACTTATTTAACCTTCATTAGACCATGCTTGTACAGGGAAGGTAAGCATGTCTGTGGAACAATACCCTGACCAATCGTCCTCTTTAATTGCGAAACGTGAAAAAACAGGGTGAATGCGAGAAGTAGGAGGCAATTGCAGTTTATATGCTACCTGGCCAATACGTTCCAATACTTGATAAGGGCCGAAAAACTTAGCAGAGAGTTTGAGGTTCTTACGCAGTTGGACTGAGGTCTATCGATACGGCTGCAGGCGTAAATAAACCCAATCACCTACCAAAAATAATCTCTCAACTCTGTGTTTGTCCGCATGTTGCTTAATACGATGCTGAGGTTCAAGTAAATTTTGTTGCAATACCTCTGCAAGCACCTTGCGCTGATGCATGTATTCTTCAACGGTGGAGTTGGAAATAGAAGAAGAAGAGTGTAAACCAAACTGGGGTGGATCATACCCGTATAAGGCCTGAAATGGTGTGAGGCGGAGACTGGTGTGGTAAGTGGTATCAAACCACCACTCTGCCAAGGAGAGCCAAGAATCCCACTTAACAGCCTTGTAACTGCACATGCAACGTACATAGGATTCTAAGCAAGCATTAACACGCTCTGGTTGGCCGTCCGTTTGCGGATGATAGGAGGTACTGAGGTGCAATGAAGTGCCGACATCTTTGAATAACTCACGCCAAAATCCACTTAAGAACACGACATCCCTGTCAGACACTATAGTAGATGGAACTCCATGGAGCTTGAGAATGGAGTCTATGAACACCTTGGAAACTGACTGTGCAGTGTATGGATGTCGTAATGAAGTAAAGTGGTTATACTTAGTAAACGATCAACAACAACCAAAATTACCTCCTTGCCCTCTAATTTTGGCAAGCCAGTGATGAAATCCATACTCAAATGCTTCCAGGCTTGATCAGGTACAGGTAAGGGCTGAAGTAGGTCTGCTGGTGAAGTGTGCTCCACCTTATTCTGCTGATAGACTGCGTATTCGCGTATAAATTTGATCAAATCCTTCTTCAAGCCGACCCACTGGAAATAAGCTTTAGCGCGCTGATAACAAGCTTGTATTCCTAAGTGACCACCGAGAGCTGATGAGTGAGCAGCTGTAAGAACCTTCTGACGAGCATTACCAGAGGAACCAATGTAGATTCTGCCATGCTGTCGGAGAATGCCCTGTGAATAGGTGTAGCTATCAGGATGCAATTTGGAGATAGCATGAGTTTAGGTATCAGTTCTTGAGCCAAGTGGTCATCTGCATAACTAGCTTGAACTTCCTCTAACCACTATGGTAGAGCTGTAGTGAGGGATGAACATGAAGCCCGAGACAAAGCGTCAGCGACTCTGTTATCTGTACCTTTCTTATAAAACAAAGTATAATCAAAACCAAGAAGTTTGGTTAGCCATTTCTGCTGAAATAGAGTATGGAGCCGCTGATCCATAAAGTATTTAATACTTTGATGGTCCGTAAATTTTTTGAAATGAGAGCCAAGGAGGAAGGATCGCCAGTGATGAACAACCATAACAATACTCAGCAGCTCTTTTTCGTATGTAGACATCGCCTTGTATCGTAGTCTCATAGCCTTACTGAAGAATGCAATAGCCCTGCCTTGTTGCATAAGCACAACACCTACCCCACTATCACTAGCATCAGTCTCAAGCTCGAATTCTAAGGTGAAATCTGGTAAGACGAGGACAGGGGTAGTAGTTACCACCTTCTTCAATTGTTCGAATGCCAAGTCAGCCTCAGAAGACCAAAGAAAACTATTCTTCTTTAACAGTGCAGTAAGAGGTTGGAAAATGAGTCCATAGTTCTTCACAAATTTACGGTAATACCCTGTTAACCCTAAAAACCCGCGTAACCCTTTTAAGGTTGTTGATCTTGGCCAGTTAAGCATACATTCTATTTTGGCAGAGTCTGCTGCGACTCCCTCATTGCTAATAAGATGACCCATATATTCAAGTTTATGTTGACCAAAACTACATTTACTGCGTTTAGCAAGGAGTGAATGTTGTTGTAGAATAGCCAGGGTGATACGAAGGTGTGTGCAATGAGATGCTAAGTCAGGGCTATAGACTAGTATGTCATCGAAAAATACAAGGATAAATTTCCTAAGATAAGGTTTGAAGATGTCATTCATAAGTGACTGAAAAGTGGCGGGGCATTAGTCATTAAATGGCATGACACGTCGAAAGCGATTTATGTACATCTGCGGGGTGTGTACTCGTATCAGTGGTACCCGGATCGAATGTCTATCTTAGAGAAAAAGGTAGAGCCATGAAGCTCAACAAGCAACTCATCAATGAGAGGGATTGGGTACTTATCTTTTATAGTAATCGAGTTGAACTTGCGATAATCCATGCAAAAACGCTAGTCACCATACTTTTTCTTGACCAATAGCACCGGGAAAGAGAACGGGATGTGGCTAGGTTGAATGACTCCAGCAGTGAGCATCTCTTGCACCAGTCTCTCAATCACAAATTTATGCACAAATAGAACTCTGTAGGGCTGTTGATTTGGTGGAACTCAGTTAGGTAGTAACGGAATATGGTGATCATGGTCCCTCTCTGGTGGAAGTGAGTTGGGAAGTTAAAACACCGAAGGAAACTCTTCCAAGACCTCTGTAATTGGAGCAACAATATCATGTGAAGTAACGATACCTGATATAGAACTGGTTCACCACTGCGAAGTAGTTTCCTAAATGCTTTGCCTGACATAAGAGATATACGAGCCGCGTCTTCCTTGTGACCCAATAGTTCAATATCTTGTCCTCGATGCTGAAATTTAATCGTTAACTTCTTGAAATCAAACAACATTGGGCTCAATTCACGCATCCAATCCACACCTAGAACCATATCGCAACCACCTAAATCAAGAAGGTGCAGGTCATGAGAAAATGTGTGACCTTGCATAACCCATGTAAACCCAGGGCATTTGGCTTGACTCAGCATTTTGTTGCCATCTGCTACAGTGACTTGGAGAGTCTGAGTTGGTGTGATAGTGTAACCACACTGTTGTGCTGCTGAGGGGTTGAGAAAGCTGTGGGTGCTACCACTGTCTACCAGAATAGTCAACCCTCGTGTTTTAACTTGTCCTCGAAGCTTGATAGTGGTGTGAGAAATATTGCCAGCTAATGCATGAACTTATATTTCCATCTCTTCCTCCAATTCCACAATAGTAGGACTAGAGCCATCTGCTATATCACCAGCTTGTAGTCCTTCCTCTTCATCAACCACAATCATGTTTAACTGTTGTTTG
The DNA here is from genome assembly GCA_023531295.1 of Papaver armeniacum. Taxonomy (NCBI): domain Eukaryota; kingdom Viridiplantae; phylum Streptophyta; class Magnoliopsida; order Ranunculales; family Papaveraceae; genus Papaver; species Papaver armeniacum. The sequence continues at coordinate 58,281 of JAJJWW010006960.1, read as the reverse complement.
TTACACTTATGCCCTTTGGTGTAAAATTCATCGCAGTTGTAGCAGAGCCCTTTTTCACGCTTTGCTCTCATCTCAGAATATGTAGGCTTCTGTATTGGTGGTAGCTTAGGACTAGTAGTGGGGCTAGTAACCGTTGGTGTAGTAACCAATGGAGTGAGAGCATATGCCCTGGGGGAAGTAGACTGACCTTTACCCTGATAAGCAAACTAATTGGTAACCCTTGGCTGATTCTTAACAGCCCTATCCATGATACATTTTTATCTCCTAGCTAGGAAAATAGCTTGCTGTAACGTGGTAGGAGTGAACATTTGAACTACCATCCTTATATCTTCTTTAAGGCCACTAATAAAGCTATGAATTAAATACTCTTCAGTCAGAGATGGATTCTTAACTACCATCAAAGCTTTTAATTCTTCAAATTGTTCTTGATATTCTAAAACTGTATTAATCTGATCAAGTTTGTTAAATTCTCTTACAACATTATCATGACCTAATTCCTGAAATCTAGTACAAACATCTATAATGAAATCTTCCCAATAAAGAGAGCCTTTACCTGCCTGATAGTCCTGAAACCAGACATCAGCTTTTCCATCCAAATATAGAGTAGCCATATGTACCTTTTGTTCATCATTCATCTGATGAAGGAAGAAATATTTCTTGCACTTCCGAATCCAAGCTCTAGGGTTGGTGCCGTCAAAACGAGGAAAATCAACTTTAGGTCTGTAATTGGAGAATTGACCTTCACCCAGCTGATGATTTGGGATAACCCGGTGAGAATGAAAAGATTTGTACCCCTGTGATTTGTTGCCTGCAAAAGAATCAGATCCATCACCGCTTGCCTCTGCTTCGTGGTGGTTATCTGGAAATACAATAGATCTATCGAGAAGCAGTTGCAATTTCTTGTCGATTGAAGTTTGGTCAGTACGAAGAAGTTGCAATTGATTATCGATATCATCTTTCATCGTCTTCATATCACCTTTAACAGACTTCAATGATTTAACTTCATCACTTAAATCTCTCAATTCCACACTCAATTTCTTAGTTAAATCATCTAATAGCTTCAATCTGGTACCGTCTGCCATAATCAAACCAAGGATCGAACTTATCTGATACCAATTGTAGTGATCTACACTACAAACGATCGATAAAACTCAACCTACAGGATCTACTCTGCAGGATTGAAAGTAAACCTCAAAGAGGCACAGAAGAACAAAAACAAAACTCTAATTTTCGATTGAAAGAAAAACAGTGAAAGCATTCTCAACATATTAGGTTTTACAAATGGTACACGTGCCAGCCACACTCACACACTACTAACTACTAAATACACCGGTTTGCTAATAGGGGTTGCCCTCTAACAGGGGATATGACAATGAATTCTTATTATTTTAATGAAATCAAGAAGTAATTTTGTTCCTTCAATTTTTTTTTATTATTTTTTTTATCTTATTAGGTATGCCCAAATTAATCTGGGTATATCCAATCTCGTCAGTTTTAAATTCCGCAACCAAGTGCACCATAAAAACTTTACCACATGTTTTGCCTCATACTCCCTTCGTTCCAATTTAGATGATGTTGTAGAGTTTTTCACGGAGATTAAGAAAAATGAAAGAGAGTAATTTTTTTCAAATGTATTAATACCTTCCTAAAAATTTGAACATCCTAGTTTTTTGTTTCTAGATTCTACTATAAATTATGAATCCCCATATAATTCCACTTGGGATAACCAAATATCCTATGTTAATAGAGAATAGATTTAAAATCTTAAATTAGATTAATTATCTCTCAATAACAAGGGCAATTGTTATGTTATGATTCCAAAGCAGGGGTAAATCAGTGAGAATTTAGAGAAAATAGTTAAACTCTCATCTATTTTGGAACATACAAAAAACCCTAAAACATCACCTAAAGTGGAACGGAGGGAGTACTTTTTTATAACAAGCCCAATTTAATATATATTTCTTCACAAATATTCATGTACAGTCTAACCTCGACAAATGAATAGCCTCGGGACTAGGAAAAACTATTCGTTTGGGGAGGTTAATAAATGAATATTTGTTCATTTATAAAGTATTTTTTTTCCATCTAATTAGCTGATGTCATTTAATCTTTTCTATATAATTGTTATAGACATCGAACATCTTTTGAACAATCGATCCTAACGAGAATAATGCACTTATGGAATCACCTATATGTGAAGAATTATTGGGTCCGTACTAAATGATGAGAATGATCCTGAACCATGTAATAGCAGTGCCTTATCTAATTAGGCTTTTCAAATAACCGTTATAAAAAATACAACACATAGTAAAATATCCTAGAAGTTGTGCATCATTACAAAAAATTAATGATTGATGCGTTTTGGTTCAGGTAGAAGGAAAAAACAATCAATGTTGCATGCATTTTTTTAGAAAAGCTGAATTCTTATATAAACATTTTAAAATGGATGAAATACTTTGGTCTAATATCTATAATTTTGGTACAAAATTTATTAATTATTTATTTATATTTTGTAGGGGCCTTTAAGGACTCGAATTTTTTTATTCATTAATGCATTTAACGAGGTTATTCATTTATTCCCTTTGCCCAAGTCAAAACTTGAAAAAATAAATCATTTGACTAGGTTATTCATTTATCGAACATTTATTTTATCGAGGTTAGACTGTAACATTTTGATCTCATCGTGTTGATCTGCATTGGGTCATACATTAACTAGTATAACTATTTATGATATTAGGTGCTCGGGTAGATCTAGAAGTAGAAGGGTCAGTTAAAGAGAACTCGAACTCTCGTCCTACTCCTGAGTCCTGCCTCACATTTGAAGCGGAGGGGTACCGTACGGGTCATGAACCAGTGTGTTTGGAAAAGTAGGAAATATCATATAGTCCTAAAAATAAAATATATGTATCAGTCTAGTCCATTTGACCCAGTCAATTGTCTGTTTGGTCCTATTTGGTAATATAAATTATCATTTGGTCCTAAAAATTATCATTTGGTCCTGTTGATGTCATGGATGATGTAAATGTCACCATCTGTAGTGGCGAAATACCCTTTTAGATAAGGACCATATATATAGTCAAAAGTAGGAGAGAATAAATCATTATCATTTACTTTCTCTCTCATCTATAATTCAATTTGGATCTAGTTTTTTTTTCTCCTTTTTTTTTTTTGTTGTTATGTTGGAAATCGAATCTTGATTTCAAGATTTGATCGACTCTTTGTTGAAGATGATGAACAGCGATCTCATGTTGTTCTTTGATTGAAGATGAAGATGAACTTTGTTTTTAGGGTTTTTTGATTCTTGTCTTTGATAAAGAAGAAGGTGAAGACGATGATGTTGTTGTTTATTTCGAATGAAGATGACGATGATGTTTCTTGATTTCTTAGATCTGTTTTTGTTTTTGATTTGTTTCAATATATGTTGCTTTCTTTGTTTTGGAGGCGATGAAGACGACGACGAACAACAAGAATTTCTTCTTCTTTGTTTTTGGAGGCGATGAAGACGATGACGAACAACAAGAAATTCTTCTTCTTTGTTTTTGGAGGCGATGAACAACAACAAATTCTTTGCATTGTTTTTGGAGGCGATGAAGATAATGATTTTTGTTGTTGTTTTGGAGCGATGAAGACGAATGAAGATGATGTTGTCGGCAAAAGACGGCGATGTTGCTGCTGTTTGTTGAAGATGTCGAAGAAGATGAAGACGATCTTTCATTGATTTTTTTGTATGGACTTCATTCACCGGAATGAAGTCGATTTTGTATGGACTTCATTCACTGGAATGAAGTCTGTTTTTTACCTCTTTCTTTTTTTTGTATGGACTTCATTCTGGAATGAAGTCGATTTTTTTGTATGGACTTCATTCTGGAATGAAGTAAATTTCTTACCTCTGCTTGTTTTGTATGGACTTCATTCACGGAATGAAGTCGATTTTTTGTATGGACTTCATTCTGGACTTCATTCACGGAATGAAGGTTTTAGTTTTTATATGACTTTATATTTTTTTTTTTTTTTTTTTTTTTTTTTGTATGGACTTCATTTACGGAATGAAGTAGCTACGAGAATATATAAAAAAATTAACACGGAAGGTATTTTTATCGATTTAATTTTTTAAATAATTATGGACCAAACAGGAGGGGATGCGTTTGGCCAAAGAAAATTACCGTACGGGTCAAAACCAGTGATATTTTTCCCTTTGGAAAAATGGAACTCACGTTGACGTGGCAATCTAATCATCTGAGTTTGATGCGTAGCCGTTGGATTCCGTCATTTTACGTGTGAAGTGTCTGAGCTTAGGATTTCTTCTATAGTCAGATTAACGGTTAATATTGTCTAATATATAAAACTTAGATCCAATTAAGGGACCTACCAAAATTTGGATACAGAAAATCTTTTCAGAGAACGAACAGGGAAGAAAAACCCTAATTCCACATTAGGAAAGTCTATTTTATTTCAGACACTTCTTCTTCTCTCTTCGATCTGTGGAAATTCAGACACAGAATCGAGATCAATTTCTTGACTCTTTTCAAGGTACACGAAAATCCTAAATTCTCTTATTTCTCTATCATTTTGTAATGGATCCAATTTGATTCTGATTACTCTTTTAATTCTTAAGGTTTGATTTACTTTTTTGGGTTTGTTGTTGTCTATTCTCAGATCTGTGTTGAAGAAGAAGAGGGGGTGCTAGCAAAGCATATGCAACTCTATCCAAGTCTGTTATAGAGAATAATTAAGAATGAGGACTGGAGAACGTGTTGCTAATTTGGCTCTTTTAGGTTTTTCTCGAAACTGATTTATGTTATATTGATTGCTTAATATTATAACTCAGAAACTTAGATCGACATACTTTTAATTGCTTAAGAAATTTGATTGATTCATGCAATGCAACAACTTTTTTTACCCTAGTAAAAGCAAATTTTATGCAATTGCACTTCAGAACAATCAATTACACAAGCAAATAATCCTTGAAATGTGTGAATTCTCACTTCTCCATGATATTTGAATTTTGATGTTAGGTCTGTGGAGACAGACTTGTGACACTCATAATCCTTATAGTTGGCAATTTAACTAATAATAAGTCAGTAGTAATTCTTCACTCATAAACATGCCGTTGTATTCAGCAATGAAGTGGGACTTGTTAGAATATCGTTTGATTGGATCACCCATGCCTATTTCACCAATGCCTCTTTAAGTACGACAAGTGTGCTTTTTTTTGTTTGTAATCTGATGTTGGACTTATTTTCTTTCTGCTGGATGAAATAAATGTCTGATTGTGCTGATCAGAAATTAGCGTTTTGTGAATTAAATTAATCGGATAAATTATCAACCATGTATCATTACTGATTATCTCTGTTTGCAGGATTATCTTTGGCACCCCTTGTTGTGAAGGTAGATCCAAATTTAAATGTTGTTTTGACAGCTTGTCTAGCAGTTTATGTGGGTTGCTATCGGTCTGTCAAGTCAACCCCACCTACAGTAAGTCAAATAGTTTTATGTTAGTTCACTTCCATTTTATTTTCATGTTGCTGGTTCCTGGTTGTTGTGTATTAGAGTTTAGGCCCATTCTGATGATTTGATTAATATATACTAATGCAGGAGACTATGTCAAACGAACATGCTATGCGCTTTCCATTAGTTGGGAGTGCAATGCTTTTATCACTATTTTTACTCTTCAAATTCCTTTCAAAAGACTTGGTTAATGCTGTACTAACATGCTACTTCATTGTACTGGGGATCATCGCGCTCTCGTATGTTCTCTCCTTTGTTCATACTACTGTATTTTTTTAGTCTTGTTATTGGAATTTTCTCTTATGTAATCTGATGTTTCCTCCTTTTCCGACATAGGGCTACATTGGTACCTGCAATTAGTCGTTTTCTTCCAAAACTTTGGAATGATGAAGTTATCGTCTGGCATCTACCGTACTTCCGCTGTATTTGATCTTACCTTTTCTCTTTATTTTTATTCGTCTTTTTGTGGGAATACAACTATTAACTTCGGTGTATTAGTTTTGTTTTTAGTTTTGGAGCCGTTGTAGTTCTCCTGTTACTTTTAGTGCCACCTGCTGCCTGCTTGTATGATCACGTGACATGTCCTTTAGGAGCCTTCAATTGAGATAAAGTGCTTATGTTAGTTCTACCTTTTTGTTTCTTGGCATTGCCGTTTGTACCTTTTTGTGGATGATCATGATGAGAACCAAAGATGGTGTGGATGATCATGATTGTCGATCCTTTTATTCTTCTTTATTCTCAGTACTGAGTCACTGATGTTGGTGTGTAAGCTCTTCTAGGTCCAATACATTTTTAACCCTATTCTCAGCCATATTTGAGCTCTTTCTTTTCAGTTCGGACTTCAAATACCTATTGACTTTTAGGTAATACACATGGAGGGATGTGACCAGTTTCAGCTGTTTTTTATGAAAAACTAGTGACCATTGAGAAGAAAATGCTGGCCATGTTCAAACAGGAAAGCAGTAGCGGCCGTCATAACAATTTTGTTACAGTAACACATTACAGAATTTGAAGTTCGAATTCCAAGTAACATCTATATGATGGACTAACTACTCTCAAGTACATAATGTAAAGTAAATTAGACTTAGTACTATGATGATTACCTCTTTTGGTTTCCACAATTCTATATTGAAGAGAATCTGGATGATGTATTCTCCAATTTGACGTTCCAATGCCACTTCTTGGCAATTAGGGTAGCTTTACAACCTTCCTTTTAAGTCCCTATTAGTAAAACACTAGCGTACCATCTTTTTAATTTGAATTCTATCTTAGATTCTCCAAGTAAGACCCGTAAATAATCTGAGCAATAAATTAAAAGTGGTCTTGCAGAGTAACTCCTTTTTTCTTCTTTGTCTCTTTTTTTCTTTCTTTCTTTCTTTTCGGTTCTGCATGTGATGTTAGCACCGTTATCCACTGCATTGGTTCTTTTGCATATTGTCTTTTCCCGGAAGCTTATCTTATCATCCTTGTAGTTCTGTTTCTTTTTTATGCTTACTACCGTTTGATTGTTAACCTTGAGCATTATTTACGCAGAATGATGTTTATTTTTGTGCTTGCTTAAACAGCTGTGGAGGTTGAGTTCACGAGGTCTCAGCTAGTTGCAGCAATCCCAGGAACATTTTTCTGTGTATGGTATGCTAAACAGAAGCATTGGTTGGCTAACAATGTATTGGGCCTTGCATTCTGCATTCAGGTGACAACTGACCCATGGAAAGCCATATACCGTTGTTCTTTTATTTTTATTACTATTTATTTTATAATATTTGATTTATTGATTTAGGCTCTTAGATCCTTTGTAGAGACATTATCTTATTTGTTTGATATCATATGTTCCAAGATGTGTGGTAAAATACGTTCGTTCTTTTTTCCTCTGGAAGTTTTTTTTGTTTCTTATGGATGTGGTTGCTGCTTTAGTCATTGAATGTTTCTTAATTGACGATGCAAGAGTGATATTTGGTATGTGTGTTGTCTTGAGTCACATGTCAGAGGTGTCAAACAACGTAGGCCAATTAGAAAATTTAATTACTTTCCTTGTAATTGTGGGTATTATCTTTCAGTAGAGTTTAACGATCCGAAATATTTGTATATACATGCAAGAAAAAGACATTAACTTGGAACTTTATACGAGGTTTTAACACGGTTTTGTAAATAAGGCTAGGAAGTATTGACAAGTACTTGCAACATTATTTGGGCACAGATGGAACCACTTAAGAACATAGAGAAGTTGGGGACATCTGTGAACATAATTTGAGCACTGCTTGCTGGGACACATTATATAGAATGTCTGGAAAGATGTGCAGGACCATCCTCTAATTAGTGATATAGCACTGAAAAGTAGATGTATGTTGCATATTATAGATATGGAAGTTCTCTTCAGGAACTATTTATTAGCTCTGAATCCTCGACTTTGAAATGCTGGTAGTTTCATCCTTCATATGGTGTGCATTTAATCCCTTAAGTGACGTTGCTGGAACTGTGATACTGGATTAGAAGTGCTTTTTATGGTTTAAAGCTGTATGTCGTAAAGCATTATTTGCTTCTTCTTTTCTATTTCATTTTTTGAGCTGCAATAAGCTTAATAGCTCGTGTTTGATCAATTTTGCAGGGAATTGAAATGCTTTCCCTGGGTTCCTTCAAAACTGGCGGCATTCTCTTGGTAAGAATATACATCTCATACCATCAACTAGCTTAGTTGTGTCACTTCAACCTATAATATATGCTAACTTTAATTTGCAGGATGATCTTGTTTCTCCAGTGTTTTTGTCCTTCTATGACGTAGTTTCTGTATTGCTTGTCTGTGCTGCTACTAATTGGGGATACTTTTTGTCATTGCAGGTTGGTCTTTTCTTTTATGACATATTCTGGGTATTTTTTACCCCGGTGATGGTTAGTGTTGCAAAATCATTTGATGCTCCAATTAAGGTTAGTATTCCCTACAAATCTAGATATCCCTGTTTGGTTAAACTTGTAGCAGAATATGCATGTATACATCCCATGTGCTGCAAAATTTAGTGCATCTGGTAACCTCGTGCTGACCGAAATACTGTTTTCTTCTCAAATTTGCAGCTTTTGTTCCCAACAGCAGATGCTGCTCGACCATATTCCATGCTTGGACTTGGGGATATCGTAATTCCTGGTAATTGGTTGACTTATATTTGTTGTTTTGTGGCATAATCATGTTAGATAGTGTCAATTAGGTGTACATGCATTGCAGTATTTTCTTACCTCAAAAAAGTTATGTTCGGTTAGTGCCCTTTTCTGAATATGTACGTCTGTTTCCTGTTTAGACTTTAGAGTAACAAATCCCCTTGTGTGCTGGAATTTTTTGTATCCATCTGTCATTCCTTATGGTTCTATAGCGAAGATCTTACATTGTTGGTGACCTCGTACCTTCTAAGTTGAATTTTTGTAACATCATTACTTCTTTTTTTTTTTTGTAATTTAATTTGTAATCTGATGAGAAATGTTTCCTTGATTCTTTTTCTTGAAGGCATTTTTGTGGCATTGGCACTTCGATTTGATGTTTCAAGGGGAAAAGAAATTCGATATTTCAATAGTGCATTTTTTGGTTACGCCCTTGGTATAATTCTTACTATCGTTGTGATGAACTGGTTTCAGGCTGCACAGGTAACTTAACGCAACAAGTACTAATTATCCTGTTATGTTTTCAATATGTAGAAACAAATAAGAAAAAGTTCATTTTTTTGTGTTGTGTTTATCCTGTTAGTTTATTCTGTTGTCTTTTTTCTTGTTTCAGCCTGCCCTTCTGTACATTGTACCAGCTGTAATTGGATCTTTGGCAGTTCACTGCTTATGGAATGGGGAAGTGAAGCAGGTTTGTTTTAAATCTTTTGTTAAATTAATGGTTCCCTTGACTTATGAGGAAACCTCTTCTACATTTATATTCAATATCAGATTTTCTATCCTTGAAATATATGTAGGTTAAAACAACTAGTTGAGACCAATTTCTCTGGTCACCAAGGCAAAAGAAAGACACATTTGATATATATATATTACATAGGACATAGGACATGATTTTCAATCTGTTAGGGGGAAACATGGGGGTAACTTCCCTGTTACATGAAAACAAAAAGTTACCAGATTTTACTTCTTTTTCAATATTTCAGTGTTCTAAGGCTTTAAAAGCTTCATATATTTTAAACATTTTTTCTCGGTCCCGAACTTTTGAAGTCATATTTTAAACATTTTAAATGTACTTGGTGCAAATTTCATCCTGGTTGTAGTTTTTGTTACTCTTTCTAATTTTCTCTGATCTATCTTTCTGTCATTTGTAGCTATTGGCGTTCGACGAATCCAAGACTGACGAATCCAAGTCTGCTGCTTCATCTGAAGATGGAGAGTCGAGTAGTACTGTTGATGATTCCAAATCAAGTAAGAAAGATGAGTAAAAGGAGAAAGTCAAAAGCTTGCCTAGAGATAAAGATATGAACATTTTTACTTCGGGTACATTACAAAGAAAAGGAATGCTATTTGAACTTAACGTTTAGAGAACCCCAGCTTAATGATGCCGTTGGGCTCTCGGCTAGACTGACTTATGAAAACTGATAGGGAGAATGGTTTAAGGATGGGATGCCATTTTATGTAACAGATTTTGGTATCAAAAAGTAATAAATTAGATAATAGTTAATTTATAAAATATGTATTACTGCTCAGTGTAGCCTTCCACTACTAGATCCATGTGATTCCCTTTATATACTCATGTTTTCTGGCTCAATTACAACAACTTGGCAAGTCAGGTAGTTTGAAAAAACACACTTAAACAACTTGCCAAGTGCCTAATATATTATGAAGTAAACCTTGGTTACATTTATATGGGCTGCACATACATGGGGCTCGATGCCCTATAACACTCCCCCTTGTACAGTGCTTCACATATAGTATTTCAGACGTAGTTCTCTCCTCGATGACCATCGTGTGTAAGTCTATTGCCTTGTTAAAACCTCGCCATGGAAAATCAAGAGGGATAAAACCTGAACTAAGGAAAAGGAGTACAATATTAAGAAAACTTAAAACAAAGTTGAACTCGCCTATGTTGCCTTGTTTGAAAACGCGGGGTATAACAACCACACCTAATATACCTAATATTTCGTTCGACAATTTGTATGGACTAAACTCCAATATAATTCCGAGAGCACCAACTTAAAAGTGAGACTCAATCAAGAAAGATATCAAAGAGCTTTATCTCTTTCTCAATACAATCAATAAATCAACTGGATAAGAATCCATGAGACTGATTGTTATGAGAATAACTCGGATGGCACCAAAGACCAATGTCCGAGTGTCAATCAAGTTCTATCCGATAAACAAGGTCGAAATTATCAACTATGATTGAACTACACACAACCTGTGATATTTCAATTATATAAAGAAAATATAATGCAGAAAAGAAATAACACATACACCAGAAATTTCGTTAACGAGGAAACCGCAAATGCAGAAAACCCCCGGGGACCCAGTCCAGATTTGAACACCATACTATATTAAGCCGCTACAGACTCTAGCCTACTACAAGTTAACTTCGGACTGAAATGTAGTTGAGCCCTAACCAAGTCTCACACCGATTAAGGTACAGTCGCGTTCCTTACGCCTCTTGAATCCCAGCAGGACTCTGCGCACTTGATTCCCTTAGCTGATCTCACCCACATATAAGTGCTGCTATGAACCAAAGTCGGAGACTTAAACTAATCTGTCTCCAACAGATAAGTCTATCCTGCTTGTTGTTTCCGTCTTAAGATAAAGATCAAGGTGTACATGAAACTCAACTAATAATCCGGTCTTATACTCCCGAAGAGCATCCTAGAAATATTAGTCACCTCACAATAACCTAAATGATTAACAAAAGAAGTTATTGCGGAATCACAAGAGTCTGAGACTAAGAATTGTTGTGATTACTTTTTTATGTTACCTATCGGAGATAAATCTCGAGAAAATCTTAGAGAAGATTAAACGCAATACGATAGAAAAAGTAAGATCAGAATGCGCAACTACGGAGAAAATAGTTGGACCTGGCTTCACGAATCCCAAATGAATTATTCAAGTCTTTACCTAATAATGGTTTTGGAAAACCTAGGTTAATGAAGAATCGACTCTAGTTTGCAACTAGGACACACGAGAGTGTCGGGATTAGGTTTTCCAGATGCTAGAGTTCTCCCTTATATAGTCTTTCAAATCAGGGTTGCTTACAATCAAAGCTAAGATAGCTTAGTAACAAAGCAATTGATATTCACAGTTAGATGAACTTCTGATTTAAGATTCAAGCTAAGTCTGCTTAGAAAATAAGCAATCAATCTCCACCGTTAGATGGTATTAGCTTGATACACACAAAAACGTGTATAACAGTTGGCTCAATAATAGTTACCGAAGTTAGCCACATGAACACTTATAGTTTAGCCATATTCATCTAACACTTCTAGATCAAATATGATGATCAATCAATCATGATAGATAATCAAATGAATCTAAATGTGCTTTAAAAGAGTTGATCAAATGTTCACTATCTCATAGAAATATCCATGAACAATTTGAAACATATTCGATTTGGTTTGTAGTTGTACAAAGTAATTATGCGTTTATTGCACTTAATATGAGAATTTCATCTCCGAACAGATCTTCATTATATTCCTTTTGAAGAAATGGTCATTTACTTACATTTGAACCTCTACTAATCTAGGGAGTGCTAGCAGGATGCATGCCCTTTTTTAAATTTCCTGATATCTTTGGACATATGCAAACTAGTGGAATAAAATACTGTAAAAACTCCATATATTAATAAACTCTATATATTAATAAAAAATTTGGTCCAAACTTGTAAAATCATATAGAGAATAACCTCCATATATTAATAACCTCTATATATTAATACTTTTGTTAGGTCCCAAGTGTATTTATTTATATATGGAGTTTTTACTGTATGGTGAAAAACAGATCTAGGCCTGTTTTTTTTTTAGGGTTACAATTCTAGCCCCATTTTTTTCGCATAACAAAACTAGGCTGGTTTTGACCGTTCTTTTTTTTTGAAAAAAACACTAACGGTGGTTATCCACCTTTTTGCTACCGTTAGTGTAGGGCAAAAAGACTTATCAGTAAAATAGTGGGCCCCACATCACCCAACAACATCATTATCTTCAATAAAAGCATATCTCCTTCTTCATATTTTCTCACTTTTTTTCATTCAGATCTAAGAAAAGAACATTGAAAGGAAAAGTGCTAGAAATATGTAATGAGTTTAAGAAAAATCTGAAAATGTAATGAAAAGAAAATTGGATTCAATACTGTCTTAAACATTCATAGTTTGTTCTTAAAAATATACTACAGTCATCCAAAGTTTCATAAATTGAAAATGAACTACACTAAACATTGTCTTTTAGATCTTAAATTCACAAACAAACCCACAAAACATAAAAGAAAGAAACTGAATCAGAGCTTCATGTACTTCTTTGGTTTCTTCTTATTTTCTTTTGGATCTGAAACTGTAAATGTGACTTTGTTGTAGATAGAACCAACCTGGTTGAAATTCTGGTTAAAACAGGACTTCTGAGAAGGTTCTGGTCGAGTCTTTCCTTTTTCACCTTTCTTTGTAGATCTGGTAGCACCTTGCTGAGAAGATTCACTAACACAACTCTAGGAATTGGTCTTCTTTCCACCTCTAACACTTGTACTTTCACCTGCAGATGAACCATGAACAATCTTTGCAGCTTTCTTGTTCCTCTTGGATGGACCTGATTCAAATGTTGTGTAAGTATCGTCATCAACACAGGTTCTAGCCTTTGGTACCTTTGGATTAGATCCAACAGCTCCACCCAGCACAGGTTTCTCATAGTGACCTGGTTCTTTACATCTCTTGCATTTTCTAGTCTTCTTTCCACTGGATACAGGTTCATCATAAGCTCTGATTCTTTTTCCTCTTGGTCTACCTTCTTTCCTGATGTTCACTGGAGGCTTCATCATTTCTTTCTTTGTTGTCTGCAAATGAAGAAGGAAAAAAAAGAGTTATAAATGAAAGAGTGAAACCCTAAAAGAATCAAATATTGATATCTATATTTATTGCACAACAAACAATAACAAGGACAAAAGCATATTAAAAAATACATAAAAAGGACAAAAGTATATTCAAACTTACCTTCTCATAGTCATCTGGGCCTAATAATGGGGTAAACTCTGGAGCATATGTTCTCTTGTAGCTATCCACCCAATAACACTTGTCACAATACCTACAACAACATTATAAAACTAAGTCTATGAAACTAAAAAACAAACAAATAAAACAAAGGGTGAAAAACAAATGCAAGGACAAAAGCATATTAAAAAAAAAAACTTACTCAGCCCAAACTGGCCTCAATGGCTTTAAGGCACAGACATCATGCTGGCAGACAAACCCCCTTAGCTGCCATTGCAAACAGCTACAAGTCCTCTTTGGCAGATTGACTGCAAAAATGGCTCCATGACAACTGGTAACTTCATATACTTTCCCCCTTACATCACCATCCAGCTTAAAATTAGTGGTCAAGTCACACATCTTCTCAATCAGCTGCATTACCTTTGGAACCAAGTTACCATCCTTCCATTTTTCAGCCTCATTCCTCCTCTTGTGCATAAGCCCCATTACCATCTGTCCATACATAAAACCCAGCTTGCAGATTGGCTTGTCTCTCAACCTCTTGGCCATATTATTGAAGGATTCTGAGAAGTTGTTGTTGATGTGCTCACATTTGCTAGTAGGTGTAAAATAAGATCTAGACCATGTTTCAGGCCTTTCATACATGAGCCATCTTGCAGCATCTTCATTCTCAGCTGCCATAGCATCCATATGTTGCTACAACAAACATTACTAAGTTGTAAGTATAAAATATAACATAAAATAAGTTGTAAGTATAGTGACTTGGTTCAATAAGAAGTGTGTGAATAAAAACATAACACTAATGAGGCTTATAGAGACTTGCATTAAAATGTTTGATCTTATAACATTTGGCAGCATTCCAGAGATGGGTTTACAAGCTAAACCCCTTGAAGTACTTCTTGAAGTTGGCCATCAAGTGTCTGCCACACCAAGAAACTGTAATTAGTGACAATTATACATATATAAAACATTCTAAAACAGAGTAAATGATTGAAAGTAATGGAAAGTAACAAATTCTTAAAGTTGTCCATAACTTGACACATTGTCTATGCTCAAACAAGGGAAAGTAATGGTCAACAGCTTCCAAAATTCCCTTCTGCTTGTCAGATATGAAGGTAAACTCCCATTCATCACCTAGCAGCTTCTTCAAATCATCCAGGAATATCTTCTAATTCTCAATTGTTTCATTCCTGCATACCATTACACCTAATGGAAGTAATCCATTTTGACCATCCAACGCAGTTGCATGTAACATCACACCTCCATACTTCCCATACAAGTGACATGCATCCAGACCAATAACTTTTCTGCATCCAGCAAAGAGTCCCTCCATTGTGGCTTTGAAGTAAATTGTCATGGACAAGAAAGTATTATATTCTGTTCCATATGAAAATGTAGCTACACTGCCTGGATTCCTCTCCAACAAACAAAGTAAAAAACAAAGATCATTTCAAGGTTTGTGTTTCATATTAAAATTACTACTTAGATAAAAGTAAAAAAATCAATCAAAAATAATAAATAAAACTAGAACATAAACATATATTGTCACCTTGACCATATCACAAAATGCAGGCACCATTAGGTAACTCTTCTCATAATAGCCATTTATCTTCTCCAACACCTTCACTCTTGCCCTCCATGCAGTGTGATATCTAATATTCACCTTTCTAGCTTTATTGAACTGTGTTGCTAAGTTATCAGCACATGGTACTGGTTCTGTTAGAGCATTGCTCGGTCGAACTCGCATGCGTTGCTATCTCAAGCATGTTTGTCAATGTTAATGATCAAAACTATAAGTCTTGATTTCTAGTCTACTATAGCTAAGTCTCAGACTAGGATAAAAAGTGTAGTTGAGCTCAAGAACTCATGGCAATCATCATACAAGATGAAGGACTACTCAAGAAATGGTGGAACTTCATCGACTAAAAGGTATGTGGAGACTTGAACTTATATATCACTCAAAAGTCTATCCACTTTATCTCCTATCTTTGAGACATAAGTCGTTTTGCTATATAGACTTTAATTATACACATTTGCTATTTCGAGCCGAGTTTATCGCCTATCTATTTCTCGAAATATGTGTTGGTAAGCTTTCGCTTTGGCCAAGTTAATCTTTACCTAGTGACGAAAGTCATGTTATGTTTCAATCACTTTGAAAATGGCTTTGACGAAAAATGGTTTGTGAATAACAACTATATAACGTCCTCTAAGGATGTTTCAATGATTGAAATGAGAGTTTAGACTATATAACCAATGTTGGATATAAGCATTGTGTGGCAACACATATATGTATAAGTCCTTTTTCCTTGAACCGAAGTTTGCGAACTTTGTTGATCAAGAGAACCGGATCAAGAGCTGGAACTCAGTCCGCAAACCCAGTCCACGAACTGGCGAAAGTTCTCGACCCAAGAAATTTTGCTGGAGTTTGAGAACTCCTTCCGGGAACTTAAGTCCGCGAACTAAGTCTGCGAACTTAAGTTGGTTATATCTAAAAACGATTGTTTGTGAACTTATCTATATTAACTAAGGAATGCTAAATGCAAACCGTGGCTATAAAGTTCATGAACCGATTCGAGTGAATCAAATCGTTTTTGCTTCGATTGTGTCTTGTGTAGTGACATAAGATTTCCTTGCAATTGAACAACTCTCTAACTAGTTCATTTGAGTCATTTGAACTAGTTATGGTGAAGAAGAATATGGTTGATATGAAAGTGCTCATATGGCTAACCATTTGGTTAACTATTGTTGAACCAACAAATGTACATGTTTGGGTATGATTACACAAACCTAAAATTGTGCATTTCATTTGTGTGTAACAAGCTAAGTTTTCGATCCAACGGTTGAAAGATATTAGCTTGAATCTAATCAGGTTTTCATCTAACAGTGAATATTGAATGCTTTGTTACCAAGCTAACATTGATTGCAAACCCTGATTTGAAAGACTATATAAGGGAGAACTCTAGCAACTGGGAAACCTAATCCCCACACCTTCCGTGTGATACTAGTTGTATTAGCTAGAGTCGATTCTCCTTTAACCTTAGGTTTCTTCTTGAAAACCAGGTTAACAACTTAAAGACTTCATTGGGATTGTGAAGCCAGACCGATGCTACTTTCTCGTAGTTGGGTGATCTGTTCTTGCTGATTCTATCGTTTTGAGTACAATCGTAACGATTGGTTTGAGATTAATATCTCCGATAGGCAAGATATAAAAGTAGTCACAAACATCTTCGTCTCATCGTTTGTGATTCCACAATATCTTCTTTCGCCGCGTCGATTAAGATTAGTGTGAGGTGATTGATAATACTAGTCTTTTCTTCGGGAATATAAGTCTGGGTTATCAATTGGTTCATGTTCACCTTGATTTATCAAAATACGGAACAAAACTTGTAGGTATTTTTGTGGGAGACAAATTTATCTATTATCGTAGACTTTTCTGTGTGATACATATTTGTTTATTAAAGTCTTCGACTTTGGGTCGTAGAAACTCTTAGTTGTGGGTGAAATCAGCTAAGGGAATCAAGTGCATAGTATCTTGCTGGGATCAGAGACGTAAGGAGCACAACTGTATCTTGAATCAGTGTGAGATTGATTGGGGTTCAACTACAGTCCAGACCGAAGTTAGTTTTTAGTAGGCTAGTGTCTGTAGCGGATTAATACAGTGTGGTGTTCAATCTGGACTAGGTCCCGGGGTTTTTCTGCATTTGCGGTTTCCTCATTAACAAAATTCTGGTGTCTGTGTTATTTCTATTCCGCATTATATTTTGTTATATAATTGAAATATCACAGGTTGTGCATTTGAATCAATCAATTGGAAATCCGACCTTTGGTTGTTGGTTGAAATTGATTGATCCTTGAACATTGGTCTTTGGTACTGTTCAAGTGATTTCTCTTGTATTCAATTAGACTCGCAGATTTCTATTTGCTTGAGAAAGAATTGAATCAAGAAAGAGAGATATAACTCTTTGATATACTTTATTAAGATTGAGTCTAGTTGATTCTCTTGAAAGTATATTGGAGTTGTCCATACAGATTGCTAAATGAAATATTGGGTGTGGTTGTTGTACCCCCGATTTTTCAATTGGTATCAGAGCAGGCAAACACGATTAAAAACCTTACAAGTTTGTGTTTGTGGCAATCAGAGTCTGAGGACAAAATCTCTTCTCTAGCATTTACGCATACCAAGATGTCTCATAAAGCTTTTAATTATACCAAGTGTCTAGGAAACACCTCAAAGGATTAATCCTTAGTTGATTCTTCCGAATCCCGAGGTAGAAAGATTGTTCCATCAGATGTTGACATCTCTCCCTCTCATGAGGCATGTGACACTTTGGCAAAAGCTGAAATGGAGCTCACCAGAATCTCGAAAAATTCCACTAAAGCTATTGATTTTCAGGATCATGCTCAGCTTATTAATGAATTTGAAAAGTCTCTTGATCGAGAACGTGAACTCTATAACAACATTGAGTCTTTCTCTAAAAATATTGAAAAACTTCTCTAAGAAACTACTCTACAGCGTGAAAAGATTAGTGTTCTTGAGGATATTGTCAAGGAAGACTTAATTAGAGAAAAACGAATGATCAAGACGCATTCATCAGATCTAAACAGACTTCGTGTTGAAAAAGAGAAACTAGGTGCATCTCTTGTTTTAGCCCATGAACAGTGCAGTTCCTTGGAAAAGGAAAACTCCGTCTTAAGGAGAAATTCTTCCGTACCAACTAATTCTTGTGAATTACAGCACATGAAGAAATGTTCTCCAGAAAAAAGGCTGTGTCAAGAAAGATTTTCGTGACCTACAACCCTCTCATATGGCTATGAAGTTAAAACAGGTGCCAGTTATTTCCTTTCCTCCACGAACATGTACTTTCTGTGGGAAAAAGAATCACTATGCTATCCATTGTCTTGCCAGAAGAAAACAAATCTGGAATCTTCATAATTTGCTTCTTTCTACTGTCAATGGAGTAAATAGTCTGTCGACTTCTGCAGTGAATCTCGTACCTATAGAAAACCAGAAACCTTATAAAAATGATTTATATTCTAGAAATCATCACAGGTAACAAGTTCATCTCAATGGTATAAACTCTTATGCCACTAATGAACACATTCCTTGTCCTTATAAGAATGAGTCTGGTAAATCTAAGTCTAGAAAATGGATCCCCATCTATTCTGATCCTCTTGAACCAATTGCAAGAGTCCCTAGATTTAGTCCTCAGAGAAATCCTTCTGACGGATATGTTAAACACACCGTGTCTTACTCTTCTGGGATGAAAGTCAACTGAAGAAAGGTGAAGAACACAAATATCAAACCGTCAGATGATATATACAGTAAAAACTCCATATATTAATAGATTTGGGACTTCACAAAATTATTAATATATGGAGTTTATTAATATAGGGAGGTATACCAAAAAAAAAATTGCTCGACAAGAAGTTTTAAACATGCTTGACAAGTTGGAAATATTTTAGCTTCAACAAGAAGGTGCACATACTAACGAGGTCTTAAGCATCAGTGAATCAAAAGATACAATAACAATCTAAAAATTACATCATTTTCTCAAACAACTATAGATACATATTTTTCTTTATCTTAAATTTTGGTGTAACAAGATTTATAATTTTCCGATTATGTCTATTATATTAATATATGGAGGTAAATTCCTTATGGTGGGACTAGAAAAAACTATTAATATTAAAATGTGGAGTTTATCACTATTTATAACTGGCCCAAGTTGGAACCGTGATTTTTTATTAATATATAGAGTTTATTAATATATGGAGTATCAATATATGGAGTTTTTACTGTACAACTCCTTTCTCGATGATCATAGTGGGATTAATTTCCACTCTACCACCTGACTCCAGGTATTCTTTTCCTTGTTTTAAACTTGAGAGGTGCAAGAAAATTAATTGAGAAATGCTCAAGTATGTTGTACATTATTTCTGTTTGAGTTTTTGTGCTGACGGTCCACAAACGTTCGTGTACTCCTCTCGTGAGTTCTTAGGGTTTTCATAACAAGAGTTTCCGACTCATGTTTACAAACACATATATACTTATCTATATTGTGTTTCTCCTTCCCTGACAAAAAAAATAAAATACATGGAGAACTCTGCAAAATCTCAAGAGATTGTGCATCTTGATATGGAGGAAGACAATCAGGGACGTGAGTCAATTCAGGAGCTGGTTCTAAATAAGATGCTTGAAAGAAAGGATCACAACTCCTGGATTGATGATTCTGTCAAGGATTTAACTCGTTTTCATAACGATTCAAAGGTCGATTTTGCAAATCTTCAATTGCAAATAAACCAACTCCTAGATGGTCAGGCCAGAATCCTTGCTAATCAAAATATTATGATACGGAATCAAAAGAAGCTCATCATGGACTGCGTCAAAGCTAGACAACTTGCTCGGGTTGTTGATCGCAAAGTTAGTGTTCTAACTCACGAACATGGTGTGTCTACGGTCAAGAGAATAAAGGAAATCAGTGATACCTTCTTTGATGGATTCATTGAAAGATATGAGGTTCTCAATGAACTCTGATCTTTCCTTAATTTGTCTAGTAAATCTTCTATTTTCTTGTTTTGTTTAGAAGAATAACTAGAGTTTGGAATAGCCATTATTGTGATTACACATAGCTATGTCCAACGTTTTCATCTTCATGTTTTTAGATTTATTGGTTTAAATTCTAAAATTGTTTGGAAGATGATTTTTGCAGTATTAATCTTTATGGTTTTATATATTGCAATTTGTTATGGGATATGTGTGCTTGCGTCCGTGAACTATGATTGTCCCATACCTTGTCAAAAGTTAAGTCCTTTGTATGTCGATATGCATGTGTTGATAAAAGAAGGAATGAACTTTTGACAATACAAAAGTTAAGCCTATTATGTCAATTATTGATGGAAGGTAGGTTAAAATATTTTATTTTCAAGGATTATGTCTATTGTATGTCATTGTGCAAATGGTGATGGAAAATAGAATGAGTCCTTGCTTATTCCACGGTATTAGGTCGACCTCTGATCCACAGTTTGTGTATATACTGTGTTGTTCCATAAGGTGTCTTATGTTGAGCTCTATCGACTGAGTTATTCTTTGGCTTAGTTGTTGCTCCGTGAGGTACTTTATGTCGAGCATGTTCAACTAAATTAATCATCCTTGTTTGGTTATTTAGTTGTTGCTCCGTAAGTTCTCTTATGTCGAGCAAGACCAATTAAATTGATTACTTTTTGTGGTTAATTTGGTTGTGTATTCCGATTAGATTAATTATGGGTTCTCTTGTGATTAATCTAATTGAGTATTTTTGAGTCTCCATAAGTTCACTTATGTTGAGCATTTCCGATTAAATTAATCATGGGTTCTCTTGTGGTTAATCTAATTGAGTATTCTTGGATTCAAATTCATATTCATATTCGTATGTGATTTGTTATGTCCAAAGAAATCCTTCTTTTCTTTTGAAATTAAGGTCGCTCTTGTTATTCTTTCGGGAATGACATATTATGGGGGAGAGTTCTTAATTGAACTTGTGCTTAATAGCCATATCTTTGTGGGGAGTGCGGCTGTGGAATATTATACGGGTTATCTTGTATCTTTATAAACTCCTTGATGAATGCATTTAGCTTCGGCTATATGATTGCATCTAAATAAGATGATATGTGCTTTATTTTGGTCATGAAATGTCTCTTTCGGAAATTTCATTAGGATCCCGTTTTCGTACCTTTACCAATTTTATTGACAAAAAGGGGGAGAATTAATATGTAGTTCACACTACAAATACATATGGTTTTCGGATCATTATGTAAGGGGGAGTGGTTTCCATGTGAGATGGAGTATTGTCTAAGGGGGAGTGATACATATCACCATAGTATTGTTGTCGAAGTTGTGATACAATTGAACTTTGATACTATATAATGATACTATGACACTGTATAACAATGATTGAGAACTCTTGTTTTCTCGTTGTTATAGCTACGGATTTTCAACAACGATGATGTTGAACTTACAACCTTTGGGATCATTGGAGTACTTGGAAGTGACGAAGATTTCGAGTAATATTGAAGATTAGGCATGTGGAATAAGAGCTACAAAAGTTAATTCATTTATTCCATATGTATTGATAGTTTTGTCACTAAAATTGACAAAGGGGGAGATTGTTAGAGCATTGCTCGGTCGAACTCGCATGCGTTGCTATCTCAAGCATGTTTGTCAATGTTAGTGATCAAAACTATAAATCTTGATTTCTAGTCTACTATAGCTAAGTCTCGGACTAGGATAGAAAGTGTAGTTGATCTCAAGGACTCCATGGCAATCATCATACAAGACGAAGGACTACTCAAGGAACTGGTGGAACTTCATCGACTAAAAGGTATGTGGAGACTTGAACTTCTCTATCACTCAAAAGTCTATCTACTCTATCTCCTATCTTTGAGACAAAAGTCGTTTTGCTATATAGACTTTGATTATACACATTTGCTATTTCGAGCCGAGTTTATCTCTCCTATCTATTTCTCGAAATATGTGTTGGTAAGCTTTCGCTTTGGCCAAGTTCATCTTTACCTAGTGACGAAAGTCATGTTATGTTTAAATCACTTTGAAAATGGCTTTGACGAAAAATGGTTTGTGAATAACAACTATATAACGTCCTCTAAGAATGTTTCAATGATTGAAATGAGAGTTTAGATTATATAACCAATGTTGGATATAAGCATTGTGTGGCAACACATATATGTATAAGTCTTCCTTGAACCGAAGTTTGCGAACTTTGTTGATTAAGAGAACCGGAACAAGAGCCGTGAACTCAGTCCGCGAACCCAGTCCGCGAACTGGCGGAAGTTCTCAACCCGAGAAATTCTGCTGGAGTTTGAGAACTCCTTCCGGGAACTTAAGTCCGCGAACTAAGTCTGCGAACTTAAGTTGGTTATATCTAAAAACGATTGTTTGTGAACTTATCTATAGTAACTAAGGAATGTTAAATGCAAACCGTGGATATAAAGTTCATGAACCGATTCGAGTGAATCAAATCGTTTTTGCTTCGATTGTGTCTTGTATAGTTACATAAGATTTCCTTGCAATTGAACAACTCTATAACTAGTTCATTTGAGTCATTTGAACTAGTTATGGTGAAGAAGAATATGGTTGATATGAAAGTGCTCATATGGCTAACCATTTGGTTAACTATTGTTGAACCAACAAATGTACATGTTTGGGTACGGTTACACAAACCTAAAATTGTGCATTTCATTTGTGTGTAATAAGCTAAGTTTTTGATCCAACGGTTGAAAGATATTAGCTTGAATCTAATCGGTTTTTCATCTAACGGTGAATATTGAATGCTTTGTTACCAAGCTAACATTGATTGCAAACCCTGATTTGAAAGACTATATAAGGGAGAACTCTAGCAACTGGGAAACCTAATCCCCACACCTTCCGTGTGATACTAGTTGTATTAGCTAGAGTCGATTCTCCTTTAACCTTAGGTTTCTTCTTGAAAACCAGGTTAACGACTTAAAGACTTCATTGGGATTGTGAAGCCAGACCGATACTACTTTCTCGTAGTTGGGTGATCTGTTCTTGCTGATTCTATCGTTTTGAGTACAATCGTAACGATTGGTTTGAGATTAATATCTCCGATAAGCAAGATATAAAAGTAGTTACAAACATCTTCGTCTCATCATTTGTGATTCCACAACATCTTCTTTCGCCGCGTCGATTAAGATTATTGTGAGGTGATTGGTAATACTAGGCTGTTCTTCGGGAATATAAGTCCGGGTTATCAATTGATTCCTGTTCACCTTGATTTATCAAATGACGGAACAAAACTTGTAGGTATTTTTGTGGGAGAAAGATTTATCTATTATCGTAGACTTTTCTGTGTGATACAGATTTGTTTATTAAAGTCTTCGACTTTGGGTCGTAGCAACTCTTAGTTGTGGGTGAGATCATCTAAGGGAATCAAGTGCGTAGTATCCTTCTAGGATCAGAGACGTAAGGAGCGTAACTGTACCTTGAATCGGTGTGAGATTGATTGGGGTTCAACTACAGTCCAGACCGAAGTTAGTTTGTAATAGGCTAGTGTCTGTAGCGGCTTAATACAATGTGGTGTTCAATCTGGACTAGGTCCCGGGGTTTTTCTGCATTTGCGGTTTCCTCGTTAGCAAAATTCTGGTGTCTGTGTTATTTTTATCCCGCATTATATTTTGTTATTCACAGGTTGTGCGTTTGGGTCAATCAATTGGAAATCGGACCTTTGGTTGTTGGTTGAAATTGATTGATCCTTGAACATTGGTATTTGGTACCGTTCAAGTGATTTCTCTTGTATTCAATTAGACTCGCAGATTTCTATTTGCTTGAGAAAGAATTGAATCAAGAAAGAGAGATATAACTCTTTGATATACTTTATTAAGATTGAGTTTAGTTGATTCTCTTGAAAGTATATTGGAGTTTTTCCATACAGATTGCTAAGCGAAATATTGGGTGTGGTTGTTGTACCCCGCTTTTTCAGGTTCATTAATGCCGAGCTCAGACTTCATCTTTTTATAGTACCAGTCAGCTACATATGATGGGTTTGCACATTTGTTCATGTCATCCTTGTTACCATTGCAGTTGTGATCTAGATTGAAGCCTCTAAGTGTGAAAGTTTTACCTTCACCTTTCTTGAAATGCCATAGATTAAGAATGGACAATGGAGAGACCTCCTATGGATGCATTCGACCCTTATCTTTGTTGTAGAACTCTTTGTAGCCTCTGTTTGGTATGTTGCGGACACAAAAGTTATTCACATGCTTGTAGAAATCAGCTTTATTCATGAACTTACTGCCAACTATGAGTGAGTTTGGATCCAATTATTCTTCTTCTTCCTCTGGGAACATTTTCTCATCAGCTTCTTCTTTCAAGTGTTCTACATATTGCTTCTCAAACTCTGAGTTATCATGAACAAACCCACTACACTCAGGTCCATTGAACTTATACCCACTACACTCAGGCCCAACAGATTGTTCAACTTGTTCTGATAAAGGAATAAAACAATAAGGATTAAAATAACTTAAAAAAACAATATTTAAACATAAATACTTAAGATTAAACAACAAAACAAGAATAAAAAAAATGTAAACATTACCTTCCTTGTCAGAATCTGAAACCAATAAGTCCCCTATGTGGTCCTCTGCAATTAAACATAAGAAAAACATTAGTACTTATGTTCACCAAAAACATATCTACAATAAAAAAAAATAAAGGTATTAAACAACATTACTACCTTCCTTGTCATTTCCACCTCAACTTCACCAAAATCTGGATCCCCACCAACACTATCAGCGTCACTACCACCTTCACTCTCACTATCACTTCCATTATTAGATAAATAACCATTATCAACCTTCTTCAGAAATTTCTTGTAATCCATGTCATCTTTAAACTCTTGTTCCTATCCAGGCACATTGTTCATATCCTCATCAGGATGACACTCATCTTCTTCTATGTTTGGAAGCTGAACAACAAATTCATCACTCTTGTTATATTCTTCACCGAACCTATGAATGTCTTCAACAATACTTGCTTGTGTTGCAGCTTCAACCCAGAAATCATGATTAAATACTTCTTCTTCAAAAACACTAGCTTGTGTTGTACCTTGAGTTTGTTCTGATATTTGAGGAAGAACTACTTCTGTATCAGGCATGTTATCAGCCACACTTGCCTGTGTTGGTTGACTTTCTTCACAGAATTGAGGAACATATACTTCTGGACCTTCCTTGTCATTACCCACAATTGGCTCTGTTGCTTCAGTTTGTTCACATAATTCTTCTTCATCATCTGATATATCAACAAACAACTTCTTCTTACCTTTTCTTGCAATCTGCTTCTCAAACAGTGCTGCTAGTCTTGGACTTCTTCTTGAACTTTGAGGTGTATTACCTTTGGAGACTGGTTCATTTGTTGTTGAACTTTGAGGTGTATTTCCCTTGGAGACAGGTGTATTACCCTTGGAGACTGGTTTCTTCAATGGACTCATGTACTTGTGTGGAGGAACTGAAGCACATGTAAGACCAGAATCATCACCATCCTTACTACTACTCTCTAGCACTTGCATATACATCTTACTCCAACCATTGTCATAAATTTCTGCATTATCCCAACAAGACTTGAACTCTTCTTCTCTAAACAATGCCATTGGAGTACAAGCATTCTCTGACCACAATATGTCTATCATTTCATCACCCTTCAATCTCAACTTTGGCCTGATCATTTCTTTTAACCTATCCAGACCCATATCTTCTCTAGTACAGTCCCTGAACTCAAAACTCTGGCAAGTACCCATCACATTTACTTTAAAACTTCTGAAAGGTATCATGTCATCTTCAACATCATTCCTACAATAAACAAACAAATCATATTAGAAAAACAAATAAATCATATTCAGGGAGTTGTCACACCTCACAAGTTGGCATTCAAGATTAAAAACTGAGCAAAGAAAATATATAGAAATAAAGAAACATTAACAGGGACTTGAAAGAGCATTGATTAATTCAATAAGTATAATCATGTTTAAATAATTCTTAACTTCAAGGAAAAGCTTTAAACAATGAATGAAAACCCCTAGGAAGAAGGATTATTATCTCTTTATAGTGAAAGGAAATGGTCCTAATCCAATGTATATTATTCAGTCACATCCAATATTCATGATCAGCTTTAACAGGAACAATTGAGAGATGAGTACCCTCAGCTCTTAAAGAACTTGTCCAATTCAGACACTTCCACTTGCTGCCTTGCATCATTGCATCATAATATGAAATTAGGGCATCACAAAGAACAAGAACAATAATCTCAAATTGAAGAAATAAAACAAGCAAATCAAATCAATTTTACCAAAAAATAACAAGAAACTGAAATTTCTAATTCATTTCCAAATCAATTATTGTTTGTAAGCAAAGCTTGTTTAGAGATCAGTGGTATACATGAGACTGTGAATGTGTCCAAGTGATCAAATCGTTGTGATACTTGTATCTTGTAGCAGTTGGGTTTATGTGTAGCTAGCAAGTGATATTTTAAAGTAACAAGGAAAGTATAGTAAAGAAATTTAAACAATGGTAGAGTGCATAGCCTTGAGAACAATAAATCATTTGTTAATTCATTCTTCTAATTATGTAATTTGTTGATTACTCATTTGTTTGATTATGTGATACTTGGTTTGAACCCATATGCTCAGAGCTGTGACTAGCATAATCAACAACCAACTAATGAATGATCATGTCCCATTGTCAGAAATCAAATAAATTTCACAAGCTGACATAACTGTAAAAAGACATGTCAGATTCATAAGAAGATCCAGTAGGGTTATGCCTAGTGTTTCATATCTTTCAAAATCCTACATATTTGGTTCATGAGTCCTACTGTGACGAGGTCACCCTCGTAACAATGTCTATAAGGGTGCACTTTCTAGCCCTTAGATATTATAAGCATATATCTCCATGCAAGATTTAAAAATTAAAAGTATCTTTATCATTTTTTCTTAATCTAATATCCGTTATTTAATTTTATTTATTCTTTAATCCTTGTAGTAAATTAAGGAATGACTCTGACGCCCTTGGGTTTTTAATAATTTAACTTTTTCTAAATTGCTAAACCTAGCTACTACCATAGGGGTTTTATATCTCTTTGTATATGGAAGAAGATCGATTGATTACTGGTAACGACTTTGATGGGATTAATTAATTATAGGGGAAAAACTTCTGGTACGTCGATCCTTCGAAAGTTACGTTCTATAAGTTCTTTTTTGTTGTATTCCAGTGTCCATATCAGGTCTTGTTTATTTCCATTTCTCCTCATGTCGCCCACTACATACGAAAATGGCTTTTTTATATGTGTTTTGCACAATTATTGGTTGCCTACAATGATTTTAGGTCTTATAATTTTTGAGTTTCGCTAACAGGAGTTTAGAAGTGTCTCATGCTTCGTTAACAATCAATGTTAAGAGTTCAAAATCATCAATTCCAATTGTATGTCTTTGAAATCGCATTGCACTTTTGTCCAGTATAGAGAAGACAACGCGAGATCATCAAATTTACTAGTAATATTCTATTTTCCACTGGGACTGTATCAGTAGTAGCTACCATTGACTGCGTTACTTGCATTGATTTTTGAATTACTTGGGTCACTGACCCTTTTCGTCTTTATATTCTTTCCTTTCCTCCGTTAGCTCTCTCTGTGATTATTTATATGGAACCATGGTCTATTGATGAATTATAAAGAAATTCGCATAGTAGGAGTGATCAACAATAAAGAATAATTTTTAATTCTAGGAGTAATATTGTAAAGAGTGGAAAATTAGAACTTTCGCATACGAAGAGGATCATAATATGAGAAGTTATTGTATAAGGAATGAATTTGAGAGAAGAAGCCATTGCTTTCTTCTTTAATGTACCGGTAAAGGAGGCTACAATCAAAATCGAAAAGATAACGAAATAGAATTATAATAACGAGGATCGGATTTGTTTATAGGTTTACTATAAGGACTAGGAAACAAATAAAGTTAAATATTAGATACAAAATAATAAAATGTACTTTGTACAATGTTGTTGAACAAGAGATGCCAAATCCATATAGCATGTCAGTTAGGGATTTAGTCTTATGGCAGTGCAATAAGTTCCCACATGCTCAGGATTATTTGCTAGCTGTGCCTATAGGTGGTCTTGGACAATGCATTGGTCCTCGACAGTTTTGTGCCGTTATTTGTTATCGTCTTGGTATTCCACTCTTTCCAGCTGGGAGTTTTTGTTGTTTATGTAGTTGAGATATGGATTTGTTTGGTTGACCATGCTCTTCACCGTGTACACGAAATAGGTTTTAAGTTTCGGCATGATTTGGTTCGTGATGTTTTGTTTGATATATGTTCTCGTGCTGGCATACACGCACAAAAAGAGGTGGATTTAGGTTTCTTATCATCTGAAGGTGATGCTTTAAGGCCTGCAGATATTCTCATTTATAATTGGGACACGGGTCGCGATGTGTGTTTAGATGTAACTGGAATTTCACCTTTTACAGGAGGTGGAGTTAATACCTTCGTACCAGGGTAGGTTGTATGTAATGCGGTTTAAAGAAAGCGGAACAAGTATCTTGACAAGTGTACTACACATGGTTACGGTTTCGGTACTATAGCTTTCACGACGTTGGGTGAGTTATGCGATGAGACCGTGGATTTCTTGAAGAGAGTGAAGCATTTTGTAAATAGCCATGATGTAAATGTTAAAATTGGTGATTTTCTTTTTCATAGATTGGGAGTTACTATTCAAAAAGGTATTGGCGACCAATTAGTTGCTAGGTTGCCGACAAGTTATTTGTAGTCCAAACTTGTAAAGAAAAAAAAAAAGAAATAGTTGTCTAAATTAAGTAAATAATGTCGTTATATATAAAAAAAATAATAAAATAAAAAGGAAAACAATAATTATACTTTTATTTTTTAATTTTAAATCGTGCCTCGAGATACATTTTTATGATATCTAAGGGCTACAAAGTGCACCCTTATAGATACTGTCACGAGGTTGACCTCGTCACAGCAGGACTCTTTGGTTCATTTGTTTCAGGTCTTACATTTTCTACCAATTCATCAAATTCGAAATTCTATCCTATCTTTTTTAAGAGTATGACCTAGCTACGTTAATTAATTATAAACAAGCTTTGCATTACAAATCAATAATTCCAAATGCACATAGCTTAATTGAACTAAATTAGGGCATCACAATTAACAACACCAATAACAGCTTCGAATTACTTCATTGTCAAATAACTAAACTAAGAAAATTACACAAACCCTAATTTTACTGAAACATGGAACATTGTATATGAGTAAGAAACCCAGGTATATAAACTTAAACAAGAACCAACATACCCCATTAAAGTTATAAACCCCTAATAGTTCATACCCCATTCTATTACTACCACATCAAGATGTCCCTAAATCTTATCCAAATAAGAACCAAAACCAGAATCAGCTTGATTCTGAACATACATACAATAACCCAAGTTGTATTTCATTGATTTCATATCATATCTCATGATTCTCATCAACATCAGATAACCCAACAATACATACTAAATTAAAATTTAAAACCATAAATCAGTGACCATCAAAAGATTCAAAAAACCATTGAAATATAACAGAAACCCTAGAATCAAATGAAATCAATATATGGAAACAAACAGAAACTCTATAAATCAAAGACAAACCCTAGAAAAACCATAAAAAGTTTATGTTTTCTGTATAAACCCTAGAAATTGAATCTCAAAACTATCTCAAAATCACAGCATAATCAACAATCTGGTAATGAAACAAAATCTAGGGTTAGGGTTTGTCAGTTACCTTTCAATTCGTGGTTTACTTTGCCGTTTTTTTTTTATTTTCTTAGTTTTACGGTTTACCCATCTTCACTTTGGCCTCTGAATCTTTCAGACTTTTTCGTTCCTTTGATCTATTAGGTATACCCATCTTCTAACACAAAGAACTGAACATAGAGAGGAAGGAAAATCGAACGAGGAAAATAGAGAGAAGAAGGAAAATAAAATAAAAATGGAGACACTAAAGAGATTATGTATCTTCCGTCTCTTTTTCCCGCCTGGTCGGTTGCAACTGCATACTCTCAGCCGTCAAAAATCGTTGAGATGAAATGATTTTTGATGAACGTCTCAGATATCACAACCATGTCGTTAACTACGAAGTGAAAATAATCGTATCCGTTAAAAATCATCGAGATCTAATGATTCGAGATGAACGAGTGAGATCTCACAACCTTGTCGTTAATTACGAAGTACTCTTGTCTTAGTCGTCAAAATTCATCGAGATCAAATGACTCGAGATGAACGTCATTAATTGAATATTCACGTGGCCATATCATTGGCACAAGTCATTCTATACGTGGACACGTCATTAATTGATACCACACGTGTCTGTTAAGTATTCCATCTAATCCAAGCCGTTGAATATTCACGGGATTAACACTACTATCAGATTAAGCACCAAAATGACGACACATGTATAAAGGGTATATGGGTAATTTGAGTGTCATTATCTCATCTCATATGAGGAGAAATTGACCGAATTGGCCGAAAAATTGACAAAACTAACGAATTTGGATGGAAACATGGATGGAGGCCTAGTTTTGCGATGCGAAAAAAAAATGGCCTAGAGTTGTAAGTCAGGGTAAAAAAATGGCCTATATGTGTTTATATTCCAATAAAATATACCACAAGCTCATTGTTCGTTCGAGATTTCCCCATATTTTCATCTCAAATTCGAATTTCAAGCAGCTTGTCAAATCTCTTATTTCAATAAGAGTACATACCATGTCCATATCATTCGACATAGATAGCTACAATTCCAATTCAAGAACTTTCTCTGTGAGTACGCAGGGCATAATATGTTACTTGTTTATCCCTTCCCAATCAAATAGTTACTTAGACGGGTAAACCAAATCCGCCTAATTGTTTTAATCCTTAAGTGAGCGTTCCTTTTTAATTTCAAACGCACTTCGTGGTTTAGAGTCTTTTAATTTGGAAAACAAAAGGCTATCATGAACTTTTGTAAACATATTTATCCCTTAACCCTTGTAGAGATAAGTAATAACCACGTAAAAGTGTCGTATTTCAAGTCATTTTGAAACTACCAAGCTAACTAAGTAACAAAATGTTATAATGTTTATTAGGCCAACTCCTATGGTACGGATATATAAAAATCCATATCTTTGGGATAATCCCTATATATGTGGAGAATCAGATACTTATAGATCTTTTTCCTACTATGGAACCCTTCCACAAATTAATAGGTGGGCCCGTATATATTTATTATAATATTATAATAATAAAAGAAAACCAATATATATATATATATATATATATATATATATATATATATATATATATATATATATATATATGACCAAATAATGGAAAAAGAACACATCCAATCATTGAAAGACCGAATGGGATAAGAAAAACAAAATATATATATATATATATATATATATATATATATATATATATATATATATATATTCGGTTATCCAATTACCTATGTACTCTCCATTATAATCTCCATACGTATGAGGGGTCCCTTGTGGACTTATAGTTTAGCGGATGATAAAATCTTCCATATTAACAACTTTTTGTCCATATCTTGTGGATCATCACAAACATATGAATGTTTTTGCTCTCCAAAGGAGTTTCCCTTACAACATAGCAAATAATTCCAGGGCTTCGTGAGATACCTCGCGCCACAAGGCGAGTCTTTATACTTTAATACTTCATTCTCACCGCGTTTTGTGACAAATAATCATGTATGTCCCATAGGCTTTACACTTGGTTGGTTAGCACTACCACACCAAACACCTGTATATTTGTCAAAAACCCAAGTTCTACCTGGATTGTATAGGCCCAATATGCTCTTTGTTGACATTAAACAATAAGAAGCATGGTTCGATCTCACCCTGCTCTAAATTCCTTGAGCAACTGTATATAAAAATAATATAATCATTAATATGCTCGCACGATCTTTCCATTGACTCGCGTGCGTTCTCATAATCCTTTAGGATTTCATTATTCTCTGAAATCATTAAACTTTGGAGCGTCCTCCAGTTTGAGCCATGGACATAATCAAAGACAATATAATGAGATGATTTAATTAATGATATAAACTAGGTTGTGCCTTTTTCAACTACTTCCTTTCAGTGTGAGCATTGATCGAACCTGGTGGTCTCTCCATCTTCCTTTATGGATCTACGGCCTCAACTACACTTCCACCAATTGTAGTTGAAACACCTTAGTCTATGGTGTACCCCTTAAGGATTTATAACCTCACAAGCACATTTGCATATGGTATGTCTGATCTTGTCACTTGAGCGATATCAGTATACATTATGAAAATTGATTATTCTTTTCATTTCACATTTACATTTGTGGAATACAATAATCAATATGAGACAGAGTGGGAATACACCACAATAATTTTTGTCGTTCCCTTAGGAAATCATTTTTCTTATCCCCCCCTAGCGAGGGGAAGACTGTCTCATCAAAGTGACGATCCGCAAATATAAAGGTTAAGAGATCGCCTGCTAAAGATTTCAAAATGCAGATAATTGTTGGGAATCCATATCCAACATTACCACTTAATCCTTTTAATGACCCATTATAATACGATGTGGAGTTGTAATGGCAAATATATAGTACAACCAAAAATGCGTAAGAATACAAACATCAGTCATATATCCTGTTACCAACTGGTACGCAAAAAATGGTTGGCTAATTGTGGGTTCTAAAAACAATAAGTGATTATGTGTGTAATATTACATATCCCCAAAGCATTTATAGGAAGGTTTCTACGCATAACCTATCCTTAGGCACCATCTGTAACCTTTGATGGTAGCCTCTGCGAGACCACATGGTGTAGGATGTTCTACACTGATCCTATTAAACATGCAACATTCATCAAGTTCTTTTGATGTAAATATGTAGCATTGACAAGGTTGGTGAGTCCTTAAATTATATAATTTGTGCTAGGATTGTTTCAAAAACGCATAATTTCTTGTGGACAATAACTAATTCAACACTTTGAATCATCTACC
This sequence comes from Papaver armeniacum, assembly GCA_023531295.1. Taxonomy (NCBI): domain Eukaryota; kingdom Viridiplantae; phylum Streptophyta; class Magnoliopsida; order Ranunculales; family Papaveraceae; genus Papaver; species Papaver armeniacum. The sequence continues at coordinate 25,040 of JAJJWW010006960.1, read as the reverse complement.
AGAGCCATAAATCACTTGAATGGTCGCATTATGAATGGATATGTCCTCAAATTTCACCTTGTTTCTTTTGAAAGAATGTTTTTTTTACCATTTGCATCTTACGATGGTCTCAATCATGTTTACTAAAGAAAGACTTTGTAAATGAGTTACAAGCTTTATTACTTTAAAAGCATAATGGGAGGGGAAGTGGTGTTCCTAGTACTTTAGAAAGCGTTGATTGTGAGAGATACCGTCACTTTGCATTCTATCAATCTTTATAATTCCCATTTTCTTGTTCACTCAAATAAAAGGATATCCGTGTGAGTTCTTTCAAAATGTAACATATAGTAACCAAAGTGTCTTTACGGGTATGTCATAACATGAATGAGTCAGTACCCAACATTACATTATCGGTGTATCCAAGTGTTGATGGTGGTTTTTAGCTTAGGGTTAAAATCATAAAACGTACATCTGACATGACGTCACTATGACCACTAGCGCATTTATTGAATCAATCAGCATGCCTACGTAAGAATTACCAGGGTACCTTTTTTTTATATACATGTGTCATGTTCCACGGCAGAACCCTTAGTATTGACCGACAACATCTTCGTATATACCAAACCCTAATTCTCTCACCACCGTGCCAATGGAAAACCATGCCAGCCACGTCTCTGCGCCAAGGCATGCCAACCATGCCAGCCGCACCACCGTGCCAATGGCAAACCATGCCATCCACGTCTCCGCGCCAAGGCATGCCGACCATGCCAGCCGCGCCACCGTGCCAATGGCAAACCATGCCAGCCACGTCTCCGCGCCAAGGCATGCCAACCATGCCAACCGCACCACCGTGCCAATGGCAAACCATGCCAGCCACGTCTCCGCGCCAAGGCATGCCGACCATGCCAGCCGCACCACCGTGCCAATGGCAAACCATGCCAGCCACGTCTCCGCGCCAAAGCATGCCGACCATGCCAGCCGCGCCAAGGCATGCCGACCATGCCAGCCGCACCACCGTGCCAATGGCAAACCATGCCATCCACGTCTCCACGTCAAGGCATTCCGACCATGCCAGCCGCACCACCGTGCCAATGACAAACCATGCCAGCCACGTCTCCGCGCCAAGGCATGTCGACCATGCCAGCCGCACCACCGTGCCAAAGCTATGTCGGCCCTACCACATGCCGCTGGCTGCCAAACGGAGGGTTGCAACGATCAACGACTACCGTTCCATCTGAGATGCAGATATCCGCCGTCCAAGTTCGCCACCTAACACGTGGCAACTTCTATCCCAAGGCCAAACTTCACGGTTTGTACCAACCCTAATTTTGGTCGTGCCTAAACTATGCCAAAGCTTGTTGGTCCCCTACTTTCATTGACCAATCAGGTTGCTCCAAACCTGCCACGGTCTCAAAAGAGGCTAGCTTCCCAAAACACGCTAGCTTCCCAAAACTGCGCCAACATGCCGCACGCGCATACCAAAAAGTCATGCCATCCAAGCCGCCATGACACATGCGCGGCTATACCACCTCGGGCCCGCAACATCCCTCCTGAATTCTTCATGAGTTTTACTGTCGGGATGTTTTCACCTCCCGAACGAGCTCAAAACCTAAATATCCCCTCGGTAGGAGGTATGAAATTCTTTTCCGGTCGAATGGAGAGGCGGACCGTCAAAATCCGAGTGCGTACGAGAAAGGGCGCTAATTAGGGTTTCAGCATGCCAAACCCTAATTTAGACAAAGTTGCCAGGCTATAAACGGAAGGTAGCCACGATCAACGGTTGCCCTTTGTCCTGCGATGCAAATCTCAGCCGTTCAAGTTCGCCACCCAACGCGTGGCAACTTTTGGCCCAATGCCAAAACTACACGATTTGTACCAAACCCTAAATTTTGGCCGCGCCTAAAACATACACGAGCATGCCAAAACCAGACCGGTCATGCCGCTGGCTGCCAAACGAAGGGTTGCAATAATCAACGGCTTCCCTTCCATCTGAGATGCAAATCTCAGCCACACAAGTTCGCCACCTAACGCATGGCAACTTGCGGCCCAAAGCCAAACATCACGGTTTGTACTAAACCCTAATTTTGGCCACGCATAACACATGCCAAAGCCATGCACGACGTTGGCTACCAAAACGAATGGTTGCAACAATCAATGGCTACCCTTCCTCTCAAGATGCAAAATCTCGACCGTCGAGGGTCACCACCGAGCCGGCAAGTCTCCCAAGCTCAACTTGCCAATCAACGGCAACATGCTACACGTTTTCCACGAAAACACTCGAGACATCAACACATGTCACAAACTGGGGGATGCTCATTAGGGTATTGGTTTGGAGGTTTACAACGTGCGGCGTACACTACGCCCGTTACAAGAAAGTGTCATAAGAATGAGTCGGTTAGTAAATACAAGGAGTAATGGTGAAACGTTTCTTTCATTATGGAACATCAATTCCAGGCGTTACCACCTCCTTCCACTTTAATCAGCCGTTCCCATTTCTTACGAGACCAGATTACGTTTTGTTACGACTTGTATAAATAGGTCTTACCTATTTCCACCAAACAACAAGTTTTGGGTCAGGAGCATACAACATTCAGAAATCACTTGCTAGCTTTCCCATCTGTTAGCTTTCACTTTCTGATACAAGTCAAACAACTACTCTTCAAGAATCAACTATTCTGGTCTCAACACTCTCTTCGCTTCCCTCCCTAAAACCAACCCTTCTCCTTCACTTTGTGACCTAAGCAAGTCTGGAACGACCATTTCTTGGTTTAGGCTGGATTTGTACAGATTGATCTCTCGAATCTAAAGTACTCCCTTGCAGTACATTGTTTAGGGTTTAGACTCGTTTCTCACCTACTCACGCGAAATTACCGAAATTAGCAGAACCGTTTTCACCCTCAAACACCAAGTATCAGTGATTTACAGTTCACTAGACTAATTGGATCATTATTTTCTCTAAAATGTGATTCCTTTCACATTAATTGGAGGTAATTTGTAGATGCATTCCCATTCTCAAAGTGAGTTTTCGTATAATAACCGTTTGCACATATTTCGTAGGAACTTAACAAAGTGTGATTAACTCTTGGTTCTTACAGAGCTCGTGTAACTTTAATCTTTATACCAATTAGACAACAAAGATTGAGACTTTTTTTCCCTCAACTATTACTTGTGATGATCCAATCATCGCATGGTATTATATAAGGAAACAATTAAACAAGTAGTTATATATTTCCTTAAGAGCTTCATGTAATAAGTGGTGTGGCCTTATTACGTAACAAAATAAAATTTATATCCTTTTACTTTAGGGTGTTACAGTTCATGAAGAAGATTCATAATGTACAATGATCCTTATAACTCAAATACTTTAGAGTATTTCTCAATGCTCTAGAGTATTTCAGTCCCGTGGAAATGATATACTTTTCACTCCACAAGAGCAGACAACGGATATAATTCTTCGCAATTTTTTTTTTTAATTTTAGCTGATGAATTATTGGTTAAATTATCATGTAACCAATAGTTTAAGATAAAATCGTACAAAATCTAGAAATAAACAATACAAAATTTGATTGAATAAGGATACCAAAAGAATTGAATTGGGCAAGTGTATTTGATTGGGCAAGGTTCTTATTTTCATTAAAGTTGACAAGCAGGGATATGACCTTATTTTAACATGTAGTGAGTTTGTTGTCCTTTAAACTCTCTCTATATATCGTGTAGTTGGCTGCTACTATATGATACCTACATTCTAGTGCTTGTACAATTCTCACGAACTGTTTATACGAAGTTTCCAACTCTCATTTAGATGATTCAGAATAAGATCTCTGTCTTATGCTCAAAAAATGTGTTTACTTTGTATCGTTACTACTTGATCCAGAATTACATCTTTTTTCCTATTCTAGAAAAGATTTATATCTTCTACCATAATTTATGTGTATTCTTTCATATGTTTTAGTATACCGACATGGGTACGATTTAACACGTCTAACCCTTTGTTCTTAGAGGTTCTTTCCTTATTTATCCTTGCTAAAATTACCTTAAGTTGAGAAATCTCTTTGTCCCAACATGTATACATTGTTGTTTAAGAAAATCTCACATGGCTTCCAACCACTTACATCAGGTTGAATAGCTTAAGAAAGACCGTGAATCTCTTGTTATCATACTTCATCATCTACTGGTACTTTAGTATAATGGATGAAGTTGAAAAGATAAAAATGAAAAGATTTTTTTTACTCATATAACCTTTTGTGAATCCTTTCCACAAAGCTGAGGTGCTAATTTGCGACATCATACCTTTGTTGAAGGTATTGACTCTTTTATAGTCTAACTACTCAATTAAATCCCGCTGAATATTCAAGTTTTGGGGAGAAAATGAATGTTTCGACAAACTTCCTTCAAAACATTACATAATATGAAGTCAATGTGTCGCCTTAGAAACATAGAAGGTACGACTTCCTCTTTGAACGGTGCATCATCTTAGGTAGAGGATTTTTACAAAAGTGCTGTACTTGTGCACACAAATTTCCACATCAAATACCTTTAATGGTGCTCAAGTACTTTTGAGAGCAAAGGTCAAATTCAAGTCGAATTGGTTTGGTCAAAGTCTGGTCAACTATTTGATCAAGGTCCGGTCCATTGGGTTGACAAGGTCATGGACAAAGAATATAAGCATATATCGTCCATTATATATAAAGTATTCAGACCCATTGATAATAAACTTGAAACTATTAGCATATAAGCCCAAAACATATTGTTAACCCTAAAAATTGAAAATTTTATCTTTCAACTGTTCTGATCGATAGAAAATTGCATCATAGTCCGATCATGATGAAAATTTTAAAGTAGATTCATATTAATGTTAATTTAAACATGTTGAAATTTCAAATTAATCCAACGGATAGATTTGTTTTATGTATGATGCCATAAGACTGTTTCAGATTACATTTATGTGGACACGACTGGAAATATCGCATACTTTCGAGTATTTCCTATGGTTGGACCTTTATGAAATTTTTACGCTGTTATAAAGTAGGGTTTTTCTGAACGTACACAGTTTTATTAAAATCGGGTTTTGGAGATTGCATCATGTTCCAATTTGAATGAAATTTTAAACTACTAGTAAGTAATACCTAATTGAGTTGAACATATTAAAATTTTATGAAAATATAATGGTACAATCTCTATGTTAGTTAATCATACAATCGTTGAACTCTAATATATACTATGAAAACGAAATTCTTTTGTTAAAGAGTAATACCTGGTAACGCATCCATAATATGAAAATAATAAGATCAAAACCACGCTAATCTTCAATAAGTAATCCATCACCGATCTCGAACGATAGAAAAAAATTTGCACGGTTGATTGAGTCGTGCTGATAACGTGTTGAAGTAGAAACAAAATATCGAAGAACACAAGAAGGGAAACTCTTATTGATTAGAGATAAGTTACATGTTACATAGGTTTAAGCCTATATAGGTAAACCCTGGTTACATCTGTATGGGTCGCACATACATGGTCCCAAGGCCCTACAACATAATTATTATTTTAATATTATTAACATAATAATATTAATATTTTATTAACTTATTGATAAATTCATCAAGTAATTACTTTCTATATAAAATAGTTTATTTTCAGAGCACCCTTTATCCTCTTATATGTGCTTCATTGTTCAATGTATCAATGAAGTATCCAATTTATAAAGCACTTCAATCACCCACTTTATTATGCATTTTTCGTTTGGACATTAAAAAATATTTGCTATGCGTTTAGTGTATTACTTTATGGACATTAAAAAAATATTTCCTATATAAACATAATATCAAAACTACTAACACAAACAAATCTAAAGACGATTGAATCATTTTTCAAAAAATCTTCATAAATCATTAATATATTGATGTGAATTATTAATTTATATTTCTCATGGGATCTATAACAGTAATCAAAATTATATTATCTTATAAGTTTATCGAATTGTTAATTTGGCACATTGTCCCCGATTCGGGCCCTATTTAGGGTCATGAAAAAGATAAATCATACCAAAAACATCGAATGAAGAGAGAAAACAAAGAGACAATGATGAAAAGGGATATAAAAACAACCTAAACCTTAAAATGTCGGACAAATTAGTTCAGTTAGATCAATTGGGGGTTTATATGAAAGGTAAATTAGATGAAAAACATCAAACAAAGAGAGAAAAATAGAGAGATAATGATGATAAGGGAGATAAACATAAACCCAAACCTTATAATATCATACAAAGTCGTTCAGTAAGATCAACAAATTAGATCACAAACATCAAATAAAGAGAGAAAAGGAGAGAGATTCATGATGAGAAGGGAGATAAAATAACCCAAACCTTGAGATATCAGACTATCTGGATCAATTCAGGGTTTATGTAGCAGATAAAAGAATGAGAGGGAACTATCTAAGGTGAATGAGATGAAGAATAATCAAGAAAAATCAGAAAAAGATAGAAAGGGAGAGAGAACTATCTGACTTTGTAATATTGGTGAAGTCTTCTCGAGTTGCAAAACAAAATGGTGAGATGAAATTGTTGTGATCATATATATAGTTTGTGCAGAATGGTTGGTGATTCATTCCTCCATCGTCATCTGGTATGTTGCGCCTTAGCAGTTCAGTTTTGGTGTCAATGTGTTAAGTCGGTATGTTACCAAAGCACCTCTAATACAAATCATTTGTATCCCTATCCATACCGACAACTTATCCAAAGGATTAGCTAAGGCTAGATCCGGGATCCCCTAAAAAATTTGAATTGAAATAATTCAAGAATATTTATCTTTTGTTTTAAACCAAAAAAAAAAAAAACTTACTACTACTACATTCTCAGTAGTCATACCAATTTGAAGAAGTTGAAGAAATAATTTTCGAACAGTTCCCACCTTTGTAGTTAAATTTCTTATAAAACTTCAGTAAGTTTACAAATTCTTGCTTCCATTTTTTTTGTTATAACTCGAATTTTTCTTAAAGTTTTTGTATTTTTGTTTATGAAAACAATCGTTGTTGTTCATCTTCAAATGTTTTGATCAACATTTATTGTTCAAGTTGCAACTTAAATAATTAAAACTTTTTAATTTATCACTTCTTTTAATTCTTGTTCAAAAATTGTTATTCATTCCCATGTTTAAGTTAAAATAAAAAAAATACCTGATACATACTCACCACTTGGTTGTTGTGCCACTACCAGTTACGGTGGTCATTCTTACCAGCAAAACAAAGAGGAATCGAGGGTAAGTCTAGAAAGGCCGTGGGTTGCTCTCCATGGTTTTCGTGAGGTACTACAGAGATTTAGAGAGATTTAACATTCTCCAGGACTGCATTGGAGAAAAAATAAATAAGCAAACGCCATTGTAGAGTAAATTACCCTCGCGGTTGAAGGCCGAACGTTTCCTAGCACCATTTAAAGGCCGAATGTTCGTTGCACCAGATGGAATGCCATCGATCCGAAATAAAGGTTTGGGCAGAGCAGTGTACCTAGACTCTCACCTCGCGATAAAATTTCTAATAAACATTTTCTACAAATATAAATTAGATCAATTCAGGGTTTACTTACAACATATATTTGATGAACAATATCAAATAAAGAAAGGAAACGAGATAGATAATGATGAAAACGGAGATAAAATAACCTAAACCTTAAATGTCAAACAAATTAGTAAAGTTAGATCAATTGAGGGTTCATAAAAAAGATAAATCATACCAAAAACATCAAATGAAAAGAGAAAAGAGAGAGATGATGATGATAAGGAAGATAAACATAAACCCAAACCTTAAAAACAACCCAAACCTTAAAATGTCAGCCAAGTTAGTTCAGTCAGATCAATTGAGGGTTTATCTGAAAGATAAATTAGATGAAAAACATCAAATAAAGAGAGAAAAGTAGGGAGATGATGATGATAAGGAAGATAAACATAAACCCAAACCTTAAAAACAACCCAAACCTTAAAATGTCAGCCAAGTTAGTTCAGTCAGATCAATTGAGGGTTTATCTGAAAGATAAATTAGATGAAAAACATCAAATAAAGAGAGAAAAGTAGGGAGATAATGATGATAAGGAAGATAAACATAAACCCAAACCTTAAAATATCGTACAAATTCGTTAAGTAAGATCAACAAATTAGATCACGAACATCAAATAAAGAGAAGAAAAAAAAGATTTTCATGATGAGAAGGGAGATAAAATAACCCAAACCTTTAGATATCATACTAACTGGATCAATTCAAGGTTTATGTAGCAGATAAGAGAAGGAGAGAGAACTATCTGAGGTGAATGAGATGAAGAATAATCAAGGAAAATCAGAGAAAAAGGGAGAGAACTATCTGACTTTGTAATATTGGTGAAGTCTTCTCGAATTGCAAAACAAGATAGTGAGATGAAATTGTTGTGATCATACATATAGTTTGTGCATAATGGTTGGTGATTCATTCCTCCATCATTGTCTGGTATGTTGTACCTTAGTAGTTCTAATCTGAGACATAGTTATAAGTAGACTAGAAATCAAGTATATCGTTTTGATCAACTAAATTTGACGAACACGCTTGAGATAGCAACGCTTGCGAGTTCAACCTAGCAGTGCTCTAACAACAACGATTGGTTTCATGAATAAGAATACAAAAACTTTAAGAAAATTCGAGTTATAATTAAAAAAAATTGAAGCAAGAATTTGTAAACTTACTGATTTTTAATAGAAAATTTAACTACAAAGGAGAGAACGGTTCGAAAGTTATTTCTTCAACTTATTTAAATTGGTACGAGTACTGAGAATGTAGTAGTAGTAAGTTTTTTTTTCCGGAGAGAATAAAATATATTTGTTCTTGAATTGTTGATAGAGAATAAATTGATTTGTATTATAAGTGTTTTCGTAATATACCGACTTATCACATTGCCAATTGAAGAAGAAGATCTACGGAAGAGCTTGGAGGAACTTTATCAACAAAAGGTATGTGGAGACTAAAACTTATCTATCACTTAGAAGTCTATTCTATTCTATCTTCTAAAGAGACTAAATCGTATATATTTCTCAAAATACGTGTTGGAAGCTTTTTAGCTTTAGCTTAAACTTCATCATCTACTTGACAAGTTTAGTTGTAGACTATTTGTTGGAAACCAAATATTAAGTCAAGATGATCATGTGAAAATTACCTTGAACATCTTACATGATTTGTGTTAGACAATCATTTGATGTTAACTTGGGAAGTTTCGTATTGATCGATTAATCACTTGAAAATTACTTGAAGCTAGTGGTATGTGTAAGATTACCATTGTTGTCTTCTAAGGATATTTCAGTGATTAAATGATAGTTTTAAAACTACTACCGATGTCTGGATATAGCGCAGTTTGTGTATCTTGTATGCGAACTGTGAATACTAGTTGAGGTCTGAAACTCTTATTTGCGAATGGGTTTAACTGTCAAAGGTCTGGAACTGTGGTTTACGAAAAGTGTTTGTGAACGGCTAAGACTAGGTAGGTCCGGAACTGTGGTTCGCGTACTATGTTTGCAAACACAGTGGTTAGGTTCTAAAATCGGTAAGTATGACAATTCATACTCATGAACTCAAGTTCGTTTGCAAACTAAAGTCCCTAGAACTTTAATGAAATAAGGTATGCGAACTTGTTTTGCAAACCGTGGCATTATGTTCATGATTTGGTTTTTTGTATAAGTACTTTGTACAACTACAAACCAAACCGAATATGTTTCAAATTGTTTATGGATATTTCTATGAGATAGTGAACATTTGAACAACTCTCTTAAAGCACATTTAGATTCATTTGTTATCTATCATGATCATATTTGATCTAGAAGTGTTAGATGAATATGGATAAACTATAAGTGTTCATGTGGCTAACTTCGTTTAACTATTATTGAGCCAACGGTTATACACGTTTAGGTACGGTTCACCCATATCTAAATATAAGTATATTTCATTTGTGTGTATCAAGCTAATACCATCTAACGGTGGAGATTGGTTGCTTGTTTTCTAAGCAGACTTAGCTTGAATCTTAAATCAGGAGTTCATCTAACGGTGAATATCAATTGTTTTGTTACTAAGCTATCTTAGCTTTGATTGTAAGCAACCCTGATTTGAAAGATTATATAAGGGAGAACTCTAGCATCTGGTAAACCTAATCCCGATACTCTCGTGTGTCCTAGTTGCAAACTAGAGTTGATTCTCCATTAACTTAGGTTTTCTAAAACCATTATTAGGTTAACGACTTGAAGACTTCATTTGGGATTCGTGAAGCCAGATAAACCTATTTTCTCTGTAGTTGTGTATTCTAATCTTACTATTTCTATCGTATTGAGTTTAATCTTCACTAAGATTTTCTCGAGATTTGTCTCTAATAGGTAAGATATAAAAAGTAATCACAACAGTTCTTCGTCTCAGAATCTTGTGATTCTGCATTAACTTTTTCTGTTAATGAGTTAGGTTATTGTGAGGTGACTAATATTTCTAGGCTGCTCTTCGAAAGTATTAGAATGGATTATTAGTTGAGTTTCATGTACACCTTGATATTTATCTTAAGACGGAAACAACAACCAAAATAGATCTGTGGGAGACAAATTTGGTTATAAGTCTTCGACTTTGGGTCATAGCAACTCTTAGTTGTGGGTGAGATCAGCTAAGGGAATCAAGTGCGCAGAATCCTGCTGGGATTCAAGAGGCATAAGGAATGCGACTGTACCTTATTTGGTGTGAGATTTGGTTAGGGCACAACTACATTCCAGTCCGAAGTTAACTTGTAGTAGGCTATAGTCTGTAGCGGCTTAATATAGTATGGTTTTCAAGTCTGGACTAGGTCCTAGGGTTTTTCTTCATTTGTGGTTTTCTCGTTAACAAAATTTAAATGTATCGTGTTATTTATTTTCCACATTATATTTGTTTATAATTGAAATATCACATGTTATGCGTATTTCAATCATAGTTGATAAATCCGACCTTGTTTGTTGGATATGACTTGATTGACACTCGAACATTGGTCTTTGGTACCATCCGAGTTATTCTCATAACAATCAGTCTGACGAATTTCTATCCAGTTGATTTACTGATTGTATTGAGAAAGAGATAAAGCTCTTTGATATCTTTCTTGATTGAGTCTCACTTTTAAGTTGGTGCTCTCAGAATTATTTTGGAGTTTAGTCCATACAGATTGCCGAACGAAATATTGGGTGTGGTTGTTATACCCCCACGTTTTCAGTTGTTTTTCACCATCAAATGTTTTGATCAATCTTCATTGTTCAAATTGCAACTCAAATAATTAAAAACTTTTTAATTGTTGTTCAAGTTTTCTTGATTGGTCAGTCCTGTTCTTCAACGCTACAGTCATTATTTCCAAGTTTAAATCTTTTTTTTGAAATTTACTTTTTTGATTCAAGTTATAATCTTAGTTTCTTCAAAAATTTCTTTATCATATGTTGATCACTAAGTTATTATTTCTTATGATCAAATCTTTATCTCATTTTGTCTTTATTCTTGGTTATGTTGTCATATATTTTTCTTTCTTTCTTGGTTTTCTTACTTAGATTATATACTTTATCTTAGTGAAAATGAAAAGATCCTGAAAACCAAGATTGAGAGAGTCAGAGACAGAAATCTTGATCTTAGTTCATTAGTTCTGAATCTATACCGTAGGGATTTAGGGTTTGATATGAATGGAGAGATTGGGTTTCTATAATTAAAAATTCAGAGAGTTTTATTCTTTTACATATTGACTTTTATATACAGAATTTAAGCTTAATTGGTAGAAATTCACGTAGATTAATAAGCGTGAAAGGTTTCTTTTCTGTCACTTACAAACTTTTTTATACATAACACATATGTTTTCTTTTGCTTTTGCTTTTTAATAAAATTCTTAAAATCTTATCCTATGGATTTTATTACCTTAGGAAGAAAAAGAAGATTAAATGGGCGACAGAAAAAACCCATGGAGATTCGACCTGGAAGGTTCACCTCGATTTTTATAGTATATGATTTTGTAACATTAATGAAGGTATTTTCGTTGAAAAATCATCCCACTAATTGTAGAGGGGATTTGCACTTGAAAATAAAAATCATCCATAGTATTGATATTTTTTGTTAAAAAAGAAGAGACGAGGTAACATAAATTCCGAGTTCCACATATAAAACCTTCACGATTTAGAGTTTGTTGCTTTTTTATTTTCTAGTAAAGGAGACTGTAGCTTCGAAACCTGACCAAACTTCTATGTGCACATATCAAAATTGGTGTATAAATAAGATATTTTCTCTCTCTACTTTCTCTCAAAGTTCTGAAACAGAAAAACCTAATAGTGTGGCGCTGTTACGCTTTCGGATCGGCTCCCTTGGAGCGGATCTGGCGGACTATCCTCTAACCCAAGCTTGTATTCCCTTGCTCTTGCTAGTCCTCGATTTTCTCGGCTAGTTTTTAGTTTTTCAGTTCTAGTTTGGTTTTTCCGGTCAGTTCTTTTGCAATTTTGAGGTTTGTTTCTCGCGAATCGGTGCTTGATTTGTGCGACTCATGTTGATAAGAAGACATCGGTGCTCTCAATCCATTGCGATGATTTAACTGCATCCAAACCGCTGCAATAGTTCCTTCTCCGGCGGCTCGGAGCAGATCGGTCTCTCCATCTGTTCTCGGTTTAACTTATGCTTATATCTTAATTTCTGTAGTTTGTAATATGTTTTTTGCTTTGTTATTTTCTTGTTTTAGTAGTTGGAGTCTTGATCTGGCTATTCCCTTAGGCTTGTCCGACTATGTTGATGGAGTTCTCTCCTTTTCATATGGGTTAGTTGGTGTTAGAAATGTTGAAATAAATGTGATTTGCAGCAACCGGTTTCTTCACGGCAACCTCCTCCGACGAGTACAAGAGATTCAAGATCTTGTTGTTTCATATGGGGATGGATGTTTTGTAATCAGGGGATGTTTTCTCCGGCGGGTGCTTTGTTTCCCCAATAGGGAAAATGTAATTTTGAATTATGTGATTCTTCTGGTAACTTTGTTGGTTTGGTTTGTTAGTGATCCGATGTATGTTTGCTATGAGGATGGTGATGATCTTCTCCAAAAGATGTATTACCCTAACTTTGATATGTATCTCTCCAGCCGATGGAAGAGCTCATAAGATTTTTCGGATGAGCTTATTGTAAGCACGCCGTGGAAGATGTGGATCAACTTTGGTCTCATTGCATCTCTCTTTTTGGAAGAGAGTTTCGTTAGATCTGGAAAAAAAAATTCTACCGAGTTGTGGATCATGTTTCATCGATTCAAGCTCACCCTTATGCACGAGGGATGTTTACTGCTGTTATTACTCTTTGTTTGATGGCACAGTCATTGGTAGTAGATTAAGTTCTGAGATTCTGTTCTATTGGAAAATCGCATAGCGTCAGTCTGTATGTTCATGTTTTGGTTATGTCATGTAACGTCGGGGTTATCCACGTTTTCTTATTAAAAAAAAAAAAATTACTCAAGAGGTGGTGGTAATAACGTCGGGTGCCATTTCGACCCTTTTTGCATGACTAAGCTTCACTTTCTTCTTTAGCCTCAACACCTCGGGTTGTACCACGATAAGATCTTGCTATGATAACCACTTCAGGTAGTCAATTATCCCTACAATTTATTTACCCGTTTGGTGGGCACCTGTCATTCTTTTGCCACACCTCAAAGTATATACCGAGCAGGGTTATATGGGGAATTTAACATATTCTGTTTCAAATACTCCCTCCGTCCCTAATTAGATGAGCTATTTGGTTTTTAGTTTTGTCCACAAATAGATGAGCTATTTCACTAACCAATGGGATATTTCTAAAACTACCCTTTTAATTGATTATTTTTTCTATAAGAAATATGTATAATTTGATAGTCATGTTTATATTCGTTGCGTAGGTGTTTTAAAATGCTTTTCAACGGTATAAAGTTTATAAAAAACCGTAGTATAGTTTAAGAGATAAATCGTTTCTAAATTTTACTAATTATTGCCCATAAGGGTATAATTGTAAAAAATACTTAAATATACTCCACTTTCCTCCTTGCCTTAAAATTTGTGTAAACTACAAGTAGCTCATCTAATTAGGGACGGAGGGAGTATTTCATTTTTTTCCAAATCCAGATTAATTATGAAATTCAAAAAGTGAAAACCCAAAAACCGTTTACGCGCCAAGATTTGGAAAATTCGAAAAAAATTGAATCTGAAAAAAATGGAAACTTTTGAATTATTTCCTTCTGAATCTGAAATTATAGCTTCATCATCTCTTCTCAGTCTCTCATCATCAACTCAGAAATCTTCTGCAACTAATTATTGTTTTATCTCATCGATTTCTTCTTCTTCATCATCATTTTCTTCAAGGTTCTCTTAAATTGGAATATCTTCTTCTTTGCTGTTTCTCATCTCATGTCTGTAAAGTAGTTTTTAACCTCAGCGATTTACTTGTTGTGCAGGTTTAACAATGGAATTAAGAAGATCTTCAACAACAATGAGAATGAGAAGCTAATAAGTTATTCATCGGTGATTCAAAATCGATTCTTCTTCTTCTTGACTTGACAACAAGTACTAATTATGAAGGCGGTGGCTAATGAGATAATAACATTTATAATTCATCCCAGAAGATTCGGGTATCACCAAGATCGATAATTCACTAAGATTTCTCTCAATTGCAGCTAATTTTCATGAAATAAATAACCTCAAGGTGATGATAGATAGATGATTCCGTTAATTTTTCTCTCATCTCATCCTTAATATTTCCTTTTTCTCACTTCGTCTCGATTGATTTTGAGTTCCCTAAAACCATATCCGAATGACGAATAATATCTTCATGAACGATTTTAGTGCACTTAATTCAATTTTTTTAGTTTTAGTACTCAAAATTGCATTAGATCGAAAATCTCTCGCTTGTATGTGTAATTCTTCAAATCCCTGGATACTCAATTTCGATCTCTTAATTTCATAATCAAATTCCAATTTCAATCTCTTTCTCTCTGTGTAAATAAATTCATCTATACAAATTTGTTGAGATCAATATTTCTTTGTGAAATCATTCTCTATTTTTGACTAGCTAGTTGTGTTCTTTTATCGTGAAATCAATAATTTAGAGATCTTTGTTTTGAATGATATAGTCCTATTAACCGCGCTGATTTTTCCAATTTGGATGATCAATTCGATCGGTGGTGAAGAAAAGCCGATCAAAAATGCATAAGATCTGTGATGTTCGAACAAGAATTATAAGGCGGCGCGGTGGCGGTGTGAGGGAAACTTCAAAGTCTCGAGTCGGCTACATCAACGTTATCAAGTGAGCCAAGTGTGGTGGCCGTCAGGTCACATACTTCTTTTGGCCAGCTTTCATCTTTGCAAGGAGGAGGATGAGAAGGACTATTGCCTCTCTTTGCTTCCGGTCCCAACCTAGTCTGAATTAGTAGTTATGGCACCACCTAACATCATACGCCGAGCCGAAGCCATACTCAAGAGTTCTCTCTGCTAATTCTGCTGCCATTTCAGAAATTGAGATTCGTCGAGTACTTGGTGACAACCCTACCACCAGTAAAGCCCTCAGAATGTGGGTACACATAATTTTACTTATACTCCCTCCGTCCCTAATTAGATGAGCTACTTGTAGTTTGCACAAATTTTAAGGCAATGAGGAAAGTTGAGTATATTTAAGTATTTTCTGAATTATACCCTTATGGCAATAATTAGTAAAATTTAGAAACAATTTATCTCTTAAACTATACCACGGTTTTTATAAACTTTATACCGTTGAAAAGCATTTTAAAACACTTACGCAACGAATATAAACATGACTATCAAATTATACATATTTTTTATAGAAAAAATAATCAATTAAAAGGGTAGTTTTAGAAATATCTCATTGGTTAGTGAAATAGCTCATCTATTTGTGGACAAAACAAAAAACCAAGTAGCTCATCTAATTAGGGACGGAGGGAGTAATTTCTTTGGTTCATTCCCTAGAGTTTCTTTGGTTCATTCCCTAGAGTACATTCATGTGACTGTGGGTATGACTTGAAATGTAATTTTTAGGTTGTTGAAGGCGAAAGCAGTTAAGAATTTGGCGCAGGAGGCAATAGGGACCCCTATGTTTATATGGCACGTTACTAAACGATTCTGTCATCGATTGCAGTTTCAGTCTTGTATTATGCTTAATTAGGGTAGAGCTGCATTTGCAGTTTATGCCCAGTTTTATGTTTAACTAGCAGTGTAGTTCTGCATGCATATTGCTAGTGGGTGATCTTAATGAACGGTACGTGGATGATTTGCAGTTTATTAAAGGGGCAAGCAGTCAAGAGATTTGGCGCAGGAGGCCACAGTGACCCGTATATTTACATGGTATGTATTTAGAAACTCTAATTCATTTATGACTTGGATATTAGTAGTTAGTAGTACGTGCATATTCTCAATTTTCAGTTGGTACCTGTCCTAGTTCAATTGAACACTGGTCTTATATGTAGCCTGTATGAGTGTTAATTTGCTTTCGCTTCTGCGCAGGTAGAAAAAGAGGTGGTGATGTTGAGAAGGGAGCATTCAGTTTTGGAGTCTCCGGTGTTCCTGCTCTCTAGCTAGTTAGAAACAGTTATCAATTAGTTTTGGTTCACCCTCTATACTGATTACACTTATCATACGTATACTTGTTATATCATATAACAAACTCATATGTAATGAAACAAGATCTATCTATGCTAGTCTATGATTTTATAGGGATTTTATCTAGCTTACTATCTCTCTTATTGTTCACCTTGTTTTAGTTACAGCTTAAGAGAATTGTAGACTCATCAGCATCCCTGCAGCTGCATTTATCTTAAGACATTTTGTTGTCTATGACAAGTGTTAATATTCTGGAAAAGTAGGCATCATTATCCCATATGAAGAATATGATACAACAGTTCTAGGAGCAATCTCAGGAGAATAGACAGCGAACAGAAAACACAAAACAAAGAATATGTTGTTCAGAAGATCCTGTTTTCACCACCAGTTTGACACTTAGTAAGAAAGCAGTGATTCTGCCAGAATGGACACAACCTACAGTATTATTCTATAACAAAAGGAAACAGACACGCCATTGATTTCTAGAACTCAGCACCTAGATAGCCGCTGGTAGGTCGAAACCGGTTGTCCAGCAACAGTTGCCTGAGTATTTGTAACAGATTATTACCACACAAGAAAGTTAAGAAATAGAGTAGTTGATTTCTAGAACTCAGCACCTAGATAGCCGCTGGTAGGTCGAAACCGGTTGTCCAGCAACAGTTGCCTGAGTATTTGTAACAGATTATTACCACACAAGAAAGTTAAGAAATAGAGTAGTTGAAAATATCTGCAGGAAGATGCCTCATTTTAAACTTTGTTGCTAAGAGGTTCAATCAATTTGTTCCTGTCAAATCCCATCTGAATTACTTTTATAAGAATGTCTCATCCATCTGCCAAAATCGAATAGTGCTGTTTACCCAATGAGAGATCTAGAGGACGAAAACATAATCATACTGCAGCGAGATAGAACTATAATAAGCTCCTGGTCTACAATAGAGGAAATGCTTCAGGCAATAAATGCAGAAGAGTTTCGTGCCAGCTTGTTTGTTTGAATTTGGTAATTGTTGGGCTCTAATCTTGTTTAATTTACACCGACTCTGGTTCAAAACCCAGATCTAGCACCGTGCACATAAATCTGTACTTATTGACTTTTGATGACATCTACTGTTTTTGCCTGGAAATTCCGTTCGCAATTCAATGGTACAACTCCATACAAAAGTCTGATAACAAATGTCCCAATTTTGCGGGATTGACCACCCTTGAAATTGCCGTCAGCTTAAAAGTGTCTCTTGTGTTACTGTAATTGTCTTTTAAGCTTTAATTGTACTAGTAGAGATGAAAACTTAATAAAACGAAGTTCTAACAAGCAATCGTATTCACCGTGAGGAACTCAGGACTCTCTCTACAGAAGCACGAAAAGAATCAGGTATGTATAATCACCAGACCTGAGGCTGAGGGCGTTCTTTCCTCTTTTCCGTCAGATTAACTAATCAATCTTATGCTGTGATCGATTTTTGGGCGAATTTATTTATAAAAATCCAATTAGGGTTCTTTTTCCTTTCTTTTGTTTGTTCTGAATTAGGGGTTTGTACAATTTCTTAGTTGGAACAAAGATAATGGCAATGAGAAGGGTTGCAAATCACGCCTCTCAGAGGCTCTTGAGAACAGGAGGAGGAACTGGAAGCGTGAGAAACTTTTTCGGGCCTGCTAACACTGAAATGGTCTGGCAAACTTTCCCTTCTTGGCTTCTTTGATTTCTTATTTTGAGTCGTAAGCTTTTAATGTTGTATACTGTGTTGCATGATGTTTGATAATCTTGATACACGAAGTTGGACAACTCCTACAAAACATTCCGCAACATATTTCGGGAAGCAAATCAACCTGCGGATGAACTGGCAAACAAAGCAGTCAAGGACCAACTACAACAAAATACAGCAACAACAACGACCTGCTGGGATCA
This sequence comes from Papaver armeniacum, assembly GCA_023531295.1. Classification (NCBI taxonomy): domain Eukaryota; kingdom Viridiplantae; phylum Streptophyta; class Magnoliopsida; order Ranunculales; family Papaveraceae; genus Papaver; species Papaver armeniacum. The sequence goes on along the minus strand of JAJJWW010006960.1, from coordinate 6,572 downwards.
TACTTGCCCAGACATCATCCAACAGAGGGTCTTTAACGATAGAATAGGAGTTCGTTACCCCAGAATTGTAGCCACAACTTCATAAATAAATAATTTGGTTACCTTCAAAAAAAAAAAAATAAAAAAATAAAAAAAAAATAAAAAAAAAAGGTAAATGCTTCACTTGCTGATTTTTAGTGTGATTGTAACGTTTACAGTCAGAAAGAGAATGAGTGATTTTGACAAATGAAACTTTCAAGCAGTAGCTTCACCATGTGTTTTATCTTGTGGATCATTTCATGTTGAACACTGACACTTACCAAGTCATGATTAAAATCATGTCTTTCCTCTGAAACTTCGTGCCGAGTCTCGTGCAAATATCCATGCAGCTGATAAGTCGACAGGCATTACGGTTGCTACCGCAATTGCAGTTGCAGCTTACTATTTTTCTTTAAAGCGTTCGAAGCCACAATATGAAGAAAGGGCAAGTCCACACCCCTCCCAACACATACTATTTTTGTCTTATTTATTGGTTTTCAGATTCAATACAACTAACTGCTCCTGTCTGTTATTGTTCTAACAATGCATTTTCTTTGTTGTTGCTGCAGGAGCTCATAAGAGTTTCACAGAGTCGTGCCAATTCTTAACTGAATGATGTGGTTGAGATTGGGGGACCTGGTTCTGATGCAAGTTATCACACCAATTAAGACAGTCGAAAGTTCAAAACCTTTTGTAGGCTTGTTAAGTTGTTATGTTTGGTTGTACCTTTGATTGGATGCTGTCGTGCGCCAAGTTTTGGTAACCCAATTAATACAGTTGGGAGAGTTCAGGAAACCTCCGGTTAGTAAAATCTTTCAGCCTTTTCTAATGTTGTGTGTTGTACCTTATTTCGATAATGCTAGGTAATGTCTTAATCACATTTCTTGTTAGTTGTTACCTCTTATGGGTATGCCAAAGTGCCAAGCATATCTGCCTATGTGCCCGGAATAGCGATTAGGCATACACAACGGAGTCTCTAATGAGCGATAGAGTCTCCATCGCTATATGGTCAAAACATCGCACGTTGGTCATTCAGTGACAGAGTCACTCATGTTTCTCGCTAAGATGATCATCGCTCATCGATTCCTCATCCAACGGCTAAAATTTGCCCCCTCTATAAATACCCAATTTCAAACTCATTTCAACTCACACCAGAATTTCTAAATCTCTCTTGAATTTCTCAATCTCCAATTCTTCAAAGAGCATGGCTGATACTATGAACAGGGCTGAGTTCATAGCAAACCAAAATGTTGCATAAAATCAAAGAGTTGCTAATCGTGTCAATGTGCGAAGTCAAATTAGGAGGCGATTATAAAAATTTACTACTGAGGTGTGTATTTGCAGGAATTATGTTTATTTTACTGAGACTTTATTCGCAAATGCATTCCATCCCCTAATATTTTGGGAAAGGATATTTGGAAAATTTTAAGAACAAACAATGAATCCCAACAATCGTGATGCTCCAGGATTGTCTCATGCTTCACTGTAATGAATAAGGAAATTAATATGTATCTTGTTTTTACTTCAGCAAAAGGGTCCAAACATGAGGATGGTGAAACCATGATGGAACTTGAACAAAGGTGTCTTGCGGAATATCGTCGCATCCACCGAAAATACTTTCATTATGGAAGTTGTTTTGAGATTTTAAGAGGGGTTCCCAAATATAATCCAATATTTATGATTTAATTTCTTAATTGTCAACTTAAGTCTTAAGTATTAAATTTTAATATTCGTCTTATTGGGGATTGAAGGAGTCCCTTTATACGTTCACTAGGGGATCCAAAAGGTAGTTCTTTGTAACGCTTCTTTTTTAGATTTTCATCGCCAAAATTGAAAGGCAATTGGTGTTTTTTCCCCGAAATTGGGTCGACAATTGGAAAGCCATAATCCTCGACTACGGTTAGCCGCAATCAAAACGATCGAAAGTCGAATCGATTGACAGGAATGTCGTCCCAAAAATGGCAAAAAAACCATCACCTATACTTCCAATTTTAATCCTGGCCGTTGATTACGAACAAAATTTAGCCACCAGATCTAAAGGTGTTGTTGGTATTACGGAAACTGTTACAAAATATTGTTATAAAAGTGTTACAATATAAGTGTTACACAAATATTACACTTATAAATGTAAATAAATAACTGTCACAAAGTTTGTTGTAAAAGATGTTACAAATTGCGTCACAAAAACTAGCCCCCCCCTACTTTGGTCGTCCCTTCACTGCTGAAGGAGTCATCTAGTTTTATTAGTTTTAATTAAAACGCAATACTGAATAAAGAATATAATATAAGCTTAATTTTCAACAATACGAGTTAAATTTTCAAATTCATTAAACTTCGAATGAATCATTAATCATTTTACAAGACCTAAAATTAGACAATTATAATTTGAAATATGGACTTTGAAATAAAAATTTGTGACAATGTTCTTCATCTTGTTTATCTTATTCATTTCACAAAACTTCCAATCAATGCGCTCATGAACGAAGTTTCCTTTGTTTATCTTCTTCGTTGTCTTCAAATTTGCTTTTCCTTGATTTTCCTTGCCTTGGACCTTCCTTTGCCTTTTCTTAGTTGCGGTTTTGACTTGGTTAATATCCAAAACTTGAAGACTTCTTTACTTTTTACCTATTTCTTTATAACTATCACATATCTTCTTAACAACACCTTCAGGCACTACTCCAGAAAAATCAAGTTACGTTATCGAATCAAGTTGGGTTTGAAATTGTGACATTTGAGAAATTAGATTGAGAAAGAGAGATATAGAGATTTTTTTTGTGTAAAAAAATTTTGGTGTAATTTTTTAGTTTGATAATTACCTATTTATAGGCAACAAAGAACTAGCCGTTGGTGCTAGACTTTATCACAGAGCAATATTCATGGTAGTCTTTGGTGATAAAGACTTTATCGACGACGATATTATCTATTTCGTTCGCTAGAAACTCTATCACTCAATGGTTTCCCATAGTGGTGCAACTCGTTTTCCATGCCACCTGGTATGTCAAACAATTTTTTTTAGCCATGTGCATAGGAATAGGCCTAATTTATCACATTTACACGAAGCCTGATGGACCCAACATTGTGGGGATAAGTCTAAACAATGTCCCAAGACAAAGTATTAAGAGATGTTGGTCAAATAAAAAATGAAAAAATATATGAGAGATGCAAGAAGCGGTTCATCACCTTATGAACTCATAGCAGAGAGTTGCTCATTAATATGGTTGTTTAGTAAAAGCTATTAAACAAATTAAGAGACTAGATGCGGCGGCGGGAGCCAGAAACTAGACTAAGGGGGGAAGAAAAGTTTTGTTCGGGGTAGTAAAACAGCTCACCTATGCACCTGCAACTTTTCAAGCACTCATGCATTTTGTTTTTGGTCCCAACTCCCGATCTTAGAAAGTTTATTCTTGTGTTTTTTTTTATTAAATTCTGGTTTATAGTCCTAACATTATGATGCGTGTCGTAGGTGCAATCAAATTAATTCAAAATTTCCACTCAATTAAAAATAATATAATGGAAGTCAAGTTCGTTCCCACGAGGAGCAAGAGATCTTAGTTGTAAAAGTTGTCACGAAAGGGGGGTGTAAAAAGCAAAATAAAAATAAACAAAGCAATTGAAATCGAAAGTTGAAAGATGAAAACAATAAGAGAGACAAGATCAAGGAATCCTTCTTCGTTACGAAACAATGAATCAAGTTATGTTCTATTCTACTTGTTATTAGTCACACATTATCACCAATAGTAGGTAAGACTAGCTCGGTGCTAAACCCCTAAATCCCTTGTATCACCGGACACGGAAGTTCTCGACTACCGGATTCTAATCACCAAGCCACCTAGAATTAGCTCAACCTAGATGTAACTTGGATCATGCATTAGGTTTTGTGAATTTCTTAGGTTGATATTAGTAGTTAGACTCTTAGCTCAAGGTCTACTTGCTAGCGTTGTTTCTACACACAATTGCTCCACGGAATCCCTCATGAGGTCTCGTGTTTGCTACTTATGTAAAGAGTCAAAGAACGATTACTTATCCCCTAACTTTCACTAGCTTTAGATCGAATTAACAAATCAATTTAGTTGGCCACCCAAACAATCTATCAATCAATCATGAATGTCTTTAAGATCACTCCTATTAGTAAAAACAAATGATAATCATGTGAAAAACTTCAAGATAGAATTTGAAAACAAAAACTCAAATCATGTTAAGAACTAGGAATTCATCCTCAATCAATAAGAAATTTAGCTACTCATGTTTTTAAAATTCACACAAATAATAATTAAAAAGAAAAATCTTAGAAAAGCAAGCAAAAACACAAGTGATGTGTGTGTAGAGAGGTGTGTAGAAGTTGTAGAAAACTTCTCTATTTATAGGCTTCAATATTCTCCAAATCTTCTAAGGATTAGAATCCTTTTCCTTTTGCAATTCAATTTCCAATTCCAAGCTTTTCTCAACTCTTCACCTTCTCTTTCCAAATTTGAGTCCAATTCTCCATCCAATTCCCTAGCCCAAGTCTTCACACCCATGAGAGAAGTCCATAGAAAAGTCTGGAAGGTTGGCTCGCCAGGAAAAGCTGGGATTGTGGCGGAATCCGTAGGAATAGTCGTCGGAAAGTATATCTCGGGTGGCCGAAAAAGTCAAACCAAGAGGCAGGTCAGCGGTCCAACTCGGTCGGGTCGGATCGGGTCAAAACTCAACGGGTTAACTCGGTCAAGTACCGAGTCGAGGGCAGGTTAGGGGAGTCACCTGGTTCTAGTCGGGCAAGGTTGACATCTCACTCAGGATGGATGCCGACTTGCCAAGGCCAATACACTAGCCATAGCTGCGTAGCACAATCCTTGTGCTTCACCAATACTCTTCCGACCATAATGGCTATGGGTTCCTCGCATGCGGCTTCATTCACGGCCAAGATGGCCATCGCTGTGCACCAACTTTCACTTTACAGCTGCATTATTCTTCCTGAACTGCAAGCCATCACCATTCCCAGCTATTCTGCCTGTAGCCATCATAAACATTCATACCCACAATTCATAGACAAACTCCTTGAAGCTTCACTTGCATCACTACTACCAGCACCACCACAGCCATTCTCCACCAGCACAACTATCAGCTCAGTTCATTCCTTGCCTAGCATTCATCACAATCCCATTTCAGGCTTTCAACAACGCCATAGCTGCCTTCATTCCAGCCATGAAGCACCTCTGCCATCCTCACCCCGCTCCATCTCTTGGCCTTTGCTGCCAAATCACCAGCTCCAATTCCTTGTAATGCAACTTCTGCTAAAGACACCTCGGTTTCACTTCTCATTTGCCAACTTGCATCCCCACCTGAAATTGCTTATTCATTCCAACACCAGTGACCACTTGCCGGGCTCAAAGCCAACAATCTTCCCTGAACTCATTGTCAAGCACTGCAAGCAAGCCTTGCAGCCCTGATCCATCAATTGACTCAATAAGCCGGCAGCCAACATCCACGAACTTGAGCCCTTGCCACTTCTCATTTCGGACTGCACAATTCTCGGCCGGATCAAGCCCATCCGAGCTGCAATCTTCAAAGCACAACTCGATCAACACTATCGAGCAACCCCACGATTCACCATGGAAAATTCCCATTTCTCGAGCTTCAACAACAACTCGGAACTTGAATCGCTCTACACCCAAGCACCAATTCTTACTTGGATCAATTTCTCGACCTCAAAACAAAGAAACCCCTCGATTCTGCTCTCGGACCAACATCGGTGGTTTGGATCGAAACCCATCATCCACTCTCGATCTGCATCTTTACCTTTCTCGTCAATCCACCACCAACCCCATCTTCCAATCAAACCCTAACCTTCATTTCTGGTATAATCGAGCTCGATCGCCATTAACCCATCGATTTCTCTCAATTTCTTCTTTGTATTCAACAGCGGCAATTCATCACAGGTTCTCTTCTCTGTGTATCGATTTCACCTTCTACATATCCCTGAGCTTTATCTCCACCAGCAGCAGCGTCGATTTTCTTAATCGGCGGTTTCATCATTTTCTTCATCTCTGTCTCTTTCTGTGTCTTGATTTCAGGCACAAAAAATGATTGAGAAATAATTCTCAATTTAGGGCTCGAGTTATAATCACGGATCCGGGTCGGTTAGATGGATCAAGCTTAGGTTAGGATGTGGGCTTGAGTATGGGTATGGGTGGATCGAACATGTGGGCGATGGGTTTGGGTTTCAACATCCATGGACATAACCCATCCATTACCGGTGATAGCGATACCAGTTTTACGGATAAGGGCTACCCAGGTTTAGCGGCCCCTTAACCTCAAATGGGATCCATATATCAATCGCCTGTAAAATGACCTTTTTGCCCTTTTGGCTCAAATTGGGTGCTTTCTTCTTCTTTTCCTCAGGTGCGACTCCAAAGTAGCTATAAAACTCAAAACAAGCGTAAAATACATAATTTACGAAAAATAGCAAAGAAAGCATAAACTACTAGATAGTAAATACGGTGTATTCTACACCTATCAAATTCCCCACACTTAGACTTTGCTGGTCCTCGAGCAAATCAAACTAAAAACTCACAACT